>CP137669.1:35428911-35549317 GCA_037976565.1 Mesocentrotus franciscanus | reverse complement strand
AACACCCCATTAGTTGCTCAGAAGCCCAACATGCATACAAAATCAAGTCAGGCTGGGATATAGACTATCACACATCTTTCTTCTCTTTCCCATACATACTGGTACATGCATGACATTGAGGAGAGGACCATGTATTGGCATGGGATTCTGTAAACCGAAGACATCTCACATTTCCAATATGAAGTTTTACATGTAAGAGAAACACATTCTTCCCCATGCACAGCTGTTTAAATAATACAAGTGTTTTGATCTAAGAATGGATCTATGCAGTTTGCTTCTTCTTGTTTTTTTTTGCTGTATGTTTCTTCCCATGTTCACCAACAAAGGATTGATGGCCTTCCAGCAACAAAGGGTTCCCTTCCAGATGTCTATATTATTGTGTATTTGTTTCCACCACTCAATGAGTGAAGGAAGGCATGGTTATTGGTTCCATATGGTGACTTGATGCAAACCCTGAGATAGTTTTTCATCATATTCTGAGGGGGGGGGGGCATTTTTAGAATAATAACATCATTATTGTTCTATATCCAACAACTCTCTGAATTACAATTCAAGTCCACATTGCCAATCAAAAAATAAAAAAATGAAAAAAATGATCTGAACTGCAATTGAAGATCATGTGGCACAATGCCAATTCTCAATTCTGAATTCAAATATCTGAACTAAAAATCAAAACCATAATGCCAATTCAAAATTCAGAATTCAAATATCATCTGAACTGCAATCCAACATCACATTTCAAAATTTACTTCAAAAGCAACGTGTACTAGTTTTTAGGGTTTTGTGATTGTTCTGTCATTGTATCAATTCTTGAATCTGTATCTAATATTGTTGTCACTGTTAATTAAAAATCTCACACAGGTCTATGTAGAGCTTTGGCATTTGCGTGGAGCCCCTGAAGGAAAGAAAAAAGAAAGAAAATAACTCTTTGTACTCCAAACAATCGGTACTATCAAACAAAAACGCAAAGTGGCTGCATCTATTACTTATTCCCTTTGCTTCAGCTTGATTTAAACAAGCTTTTGACAGTGTATCAAATTTATTTAAAGAATCAACAATGTTCTATTTTTGCATGCTTATTACAAACTATTTATCTTAAATCATAAATTGTTAAATACAGCATCACTTTGTCTCACTTTACATTGTACATTAATTAAATAAGACATTATCAGTTCAACAGCTTCTTCTATCTACCACACTACGTGATATACTACCAAAACGTAATGAACAATAATCCAATACTGCTTTAAAATATCACAAACCTTTCTTATAAACGCTTTACCAGTTACAACGTTTAAGAGACCAAAACACTTAAAACAGTATTACCTCGGTTGCTGGATTCTGTTACGATTCTGTGTATACCGTTACGTGTTGTTGTAAAGGACTGTTGTGCACAGCGCACACTGTTCTCCCTAATAATCAAATCGGATTACTTTGTTTGGGTATAGCAATTAAATGCCTATCAGACAAGAGAAAAATTTAACAATTTGGCTAGATAAGCCAAATGTGTGCAAACAATGAAATTAAACATATTTACTTGAGCAAATAGATGTCAAAATCAATAGACAACACGTGCACATTGCCAATCATTAGGATTATTTGCTCAGTCTGGATGCTAGTCCAAAATACCTGATTAATACATACATAAAACTAGGCCTGAGTCATTACGATTTTTTGTGCTAAACGTTTAACTGTTAAATGTATACGGGCGGTTTCATTTAACCGTCTTGAAAATACACGTATTTTTACATGTGTGTAAATTCTCAAGTATTCAGTCATTTTGATGAAGACATAATGTTTTCAGATCCCCGTATTGGCAATGAAGTCCCGCCAAAAGTTATTGTTTTCTGATCTCTGTGTCGGCAATGAAGTCCCGCCAATAATTATTGTTTTCAGATCTCCGTACGGGCAATGAAGTCTTGCCAATAATTATTGTTTTTAGATCTCCGTAAGGGCAACGACGTCTTCCCAATAATTATTGTTTTCTGATCTCCGTGTCGGCAATGAAGTCCTGCCAATAATTATTGTTTTTAGATCTCCGTATAAAGGGCAACGACATCTTCCCAATAATTATTGTTTTCTGATATCCGTGTCGGCAATGAAGTCCCGCCAATAATTATTGTTTTTAGATCTCGGTACAGGCAACAAAATCTTGCCAATAATTATTGTTTTCAGATGTCCGTATCGGCAATGAAGTCTTGTCAATAATTATTTTTTTAGAAGTTCTGTATCGGCAATGAAGTCTCAAAAATAAAAACAATACACATGTAACAAACTGCACAAAAATAACGGTTAAACGGAGCCAGAAATGATAAATTTTCATATAAAATTATGCTTGACCCTCTTTTTCACCACACCATGCTTCTTTTCTTCAATCTTCAACATTCATACAAGTGAAATGTAATAATCTATTATGTAGCTTTCGGATTATCATATGAAACATTGTACAGTACTCCTTGTCTAAATGCTAAGAATCCTTGAAGAGAGGCTTGAAAGATTGATATCAAAACCAATTCAGATGTTATAAAATACCCATGATAATATTGATTTAGTATCTTATTGATTAGGACTAAAGTAGCCACATAAAGTGCAGGCCTATCACCTCAATTGGTAATTTTTTTGTAAAGGTCTCAATTTTCATTTAACAGTTTCAATTACTTCATCTAAATGCCCTACCTTTTCTTAACAAACAAATTGATGTGCCATACCTTACCTGTGCAAATAAAACCTACAACACAGTGTCAATATAAGACTAATAATGACTGATTGCCATTTGTGCTTTTACACTAAGAGGCTTGTAAAATAAACTTGGCCACATTAGACGCAATTACTTTCAGCACTTATCTATTAAATTACATGTATCTGCTGAAAGCCAGAAGGGCTTTAACTTAGCATTCTACAAAGTGACAACACCCTTCTGATCCTCTGAAGAAGAAATGGTAATCAAGTGAAGAGGGGATTTAATAACCAGGGCCCCATTTCACAAAACTTGTCATCATTAGGCGCATTTATACTGTCAAATACCTCATTTTGAAAAATTGCGATGTTTCGTGCACCCGTTTACACTTGTGCCGAAACATCACTGACTGAGCTGCTCAGCGATGTTTTGGCGTGTTTTGGTTGGTAATGCGCATGCGCGGTCTTCCCAATGTAAAATGCTCGATCATACAGCGAGTCCAGCACAAACCAGTCATGCACGTATAATGGTACGTGTGACTACATGGACTACATGTTACCGCACGTACCCCTATAGATGGGACTACATTTACGCTTCCGTGAATGTTTCGCCATGGGTTCGTTGATGACATTGCCTTCGATTTATTCCCGACACAACCGTGGGATATAGAATTATGAGAAGATATTTGGAAGAGAGCTTTGTTTTCCTTTGATTTATCACGTACGAAAGTATCGATCTGGTGTAATGACGGAAAATATGAAAAATACTGAAATATTTTCAGATAAAATAATACAAAAAGATTGCGCTTTGTTTCGCTCAGTTTTTGCATATTAAAACAGGGTTTGACAACTATTTGCAATATTTACGAGTTAGAACAACTCTTCTTCTTCCAATTGACATTTTAATCATTTCATTTGGTGGTATCTAAAGCGAGATTTTACAGTTTAGCTGAGACTCTTTCGTAGCGGTTCAGCATAAACAAGTTGTTTACTTTATGCAAATAAGGCTTCAAGGACGAAAGCTAACCACGCTCCTAAAGTCACGTGACCTAAAAATCGCGATTTTACAAGTGCGAGTGTTTATACTTGCGAAACACGCCAAAATATGCCAAAAGATGCCAAAAGATCACACTTCGTTTTGGAATGTTTCGGGCTTGGCATTTTTGCCGGTAAAGCGTAGTTGCCTCGGTAACATCACTGAAACATCGCGGCCAGGCTCCGGTTTGGCATTTTTTGGCGTGTTTGGATGACAGTGTAAATGCCCCTAGTGACAAATGACATTCTTTCATTCCCATACACTCAATACAGAAGCACCTGTTTCCTGTAGGCAGTGGCTTAAGATATTCCCATGTAAAACAGTGGATGATGCGAGATGTCATCCTTTAATTTATATATTGGCCATCCTCTCCTCTGGTAACATCCCAAAACACAGACAATAAGTGTACACTTCCACATTCTTATATTGTGTGCTCCACAAATCCTTTATGTGGCATGTAGTGAAACATAACAACATCTGAGCTGCAGCGAACCAATTTGATTGGCCAATTTAGGACTCTCCTAACAGGGACTACTGGTGTGATCAGCTATCAACAATTATCTGTGGTTATTATCAAAAAAGTTGGCATGGAGCTCTGCATGGGTACATGATCAACCTACCACTCTCATTAAGGATTTTCACTACACATTATTCAACTGTTCACATAGGAAGGGGATGGATATTGGATAACATTTAAATACTGTTTCCATAGTCTCTGCTTAGAGGGTTGAGAAAGGACTTAGTCTGGGTGATAGATGATAGCAATCCAGTACCCACGTTAGCTGCACCTCAGAGCAATACATCTTTGGCCGCCAGCTATATGACCTGGGTAATAATGTTGGAGCGCCAGGAGCATCACTGCGTGACAGACATGTGCGCTACATAAGAAGCCAGCATTATTACTACCATCTGATGCTGCATTTCATACTAAAGAGCAGCTAGAGGGCAATACATCTAGCTATAGCCATTTGTTTCAATGGCTATGCACAAGGTACTGCCTGACATTGCCACGCTTTTCTTATTTTACCTGCCATCCTGTAAAACATACATATCTCAATCTGTATCGGGTAGTGCAGATACCCTACATATTAGGCTACAGAGAATCCACTTCTGGTCCAGACCAAGACCAAGTCTGAACTCAACCCTCCTCTCAAAGCGTAAAGTGATGCCAATACCAATCATATTAGCTTTGGGTCCAGACATATAGTTCACACTCTATATACAGTGTAATGATTTAATAATCTGGATTTATATAGCGCCTAATAAGAAATACTGTCTCTATAAAGCACTTTACAGATATTATCACCCTGGTCATCATTCACGCCCAATGTGTACCATTTCTACTCCTTGGGAGTATCCCTACCCTATGGTCACTGTGAGGGCATATAGCAATTACTAACACAAAGTCCTTCATTGCCTTACCAGGTCTTCATTTCTTTCCTGGGTATGGAGTGGCATATGTAGATAAATGCCCTGCCATAGGACATTGGTGCCGTGTCAGGGATTGAACCCACGACCTTTGCATTTCATTTTCAAGTCAAGTGCTTAAACCACTCAACTACGACACCTCTACTATATTCTCTTCTACCTCTAATATGAAAAGGCTAGACGCGGCGCATCCTCTAAAGGACTTGGGCTGTAATTACACCCTCGTCTATCTGGAGAAGGTGGTTCACCTTAATGTATGCCTGGCAAATCAAGCAATCTATCATTACTGCTCTACCTGGCAGGCAGCAGTCTGCTGGCGCTAATAGATTAAGTCAAATAACTCCCCATTCACACAAGCAGAACCATGATGTTTCATATGAAAATGTACAGGTGTACAATAGTGTTGATATGAAATATTTATATGTTAAACATGTTCTTTAATATTTTTGTACATTATGTATCACATATTCTATTATGAATAATATGAAGTATTAGCTCTGCATTGTTAATAATAAAATATGACCTGGGCTTTTTCTCTTTTCTACTTTTATATATAATTTTTTGTAGTATCTATACAAGTGTATTTACTATTACTTCCTATGTTAATAATCATCATTGTTAATAAAGTGATATTGAAACACAAAAATGAAAACATCAAATTGAAGAATTTGGCATCATTTTCGCAGCGGATTCCCGATTCATACATGAACGAGCCTTTATATCTTTCCTATATATATTCTTTTCCAATGTGCACTTCCATTTTACTATATGGAGATGTTTCTTTAAGGCCAATTAACAAAAAATATGTGTTTCTCGTCCGGACTTTTTAACAAAAGGAAGGGGAGGGCATTACTATTTACTATTTTGCAATTTTTAGCTATTTTTTTCCAAGATGGCTGCCATGCTAATTATAGCTGGCCATGCCTATTTATTCACAGATAGAAGCTATTTAAACAAAATGTATATTACAGGCTTTTTTTTTGGGGGGGGGGGGGCTTTTTTAAAAAAGCTTTTTGGTGGTTTTTTTTTTGTGGTTTTTTTTTCAAAATAGCTAATAGTTAAAAAAAAAAGGATGCGGCGGCCAAAAAAGAAGTGGGCGGGGACGAGAAACATGTTATTTTTGTTATTTGGCCTAAACCACTTCCACACACATTTTATCTTGTGTGGAAGGGCTGTAAAGAGAGATAACAGCTTATAGAGTTCTTCATTAAGGAGAGTTACCATGAATAATACATGTGTTAAAAGCTGCTTGGCTGAGTATGAGGGATTGGTTTTTGGAGGGAACCAACAATTTATCTCCCTATATCTGAAGAATTCATAAAGTTTAAGGGCGATTCCGTGCAATACATGTGTGTCCCTTACGACACATGTCCTTTTCTACATACTGAATTGAAGAATCTTGCGATGTGACCATTGAATGATAGTTCTTTCTGGTGTCATCATTCAATTATTCAAAGTCATTTCCAGAAATGTTTCATTTATGGACAAAATATATGGATAAATTCATGTCATATGAGGCACATTGTACGGAATCGCACATACACATTTATATGTCTTTATCAGACTCAAGTCAAAAACACAATACCAATCCATTTCTTCATGATGATTTAAAGAAAAAAAAGTCCTTGCTTGCTGAAAATTATCAATAGTAAAATAGCTGTCCTTTATATCAAACAACTTTCCAGTATAAGACTGATCAAAGTTTAATAGTGCATTAGGCCAAATAACAAAAATAACTTGTTTCTCGTCCGAACTTTTTAAAAAAAGGAGGAGGCAGGGCATTACTATTTATTATTTTGCAAATTTTTTGCAATTTTTTTCCAAGATGGCTGCCACGCTAATTATAGCTGGCCAAGCCTATTTATTCACAGATATTGTGCTATGTGAGTATACTGATGCAATGCATGACAAAAATGATTTGTATCACTTCAGAAGCTATTTTTAAAAAAAATGTACATCACAGGCCTTTTTCTTTCTTTTGGAGGCTTTTTTTTTGGGGGGGGGGCTTTTTTTCTTCTGAATAGTAAATGGTAAAAAAAAAAGGAGGCGGGCGGAGACGAGAAACACTTAATTTTTGTTATTTGGCCTTATAACCCTGTCACTGGACTCTCCACTCCACTGGACAGCATTCTAGTGAGTCGACATTTTACAGGGGCACACTTACTTTAGCCAACCACAATGACAGTTGAATCTTACCAGGTACCCAACTAGACACCTGGGAGCAGAATCATGATATAGATAAAAAGCCTTACATAAAACATATGTGACAGGGCTTGAACCCCAAACCCTGTATCCTCAGTCAAGTAATGATTCCACTAGACTACCATCACTTCACACTTCCATAACAATCTGAACAATTGAAGAACCCCTTTGGATCATAATCAATACCCCCTCAATCCTCAGTGCGATATATATATAAAGAGAAGGCTACCGGTAAGTTCTGGGAAAGGAGAACAATTTCTTATAATAATGATAATGGTGGCTTCTTATATATATAGCGCACATGTCTGTCACGTTGCGACGCTCCTTGCGCTGCCCCGATTATTACCCTGGCTTTAGCAAGGCAGCCACTGCGGCGCTCTAGCATTTCAAGGAATTAATTCCTGCCAGGTACCCATTTACATCACCTGGGTTGAGTATAATTGTTTTGTAATTGTATAAGCGTTTTATTCTTTTTGTGTTAGTGTCGAGGAATATCATAGAAATAATGTCCCCTGGAAAGGATGGCTGTTCACATATTAATATGACAAGAAACAGCTAAAACATCTGGACCAAACCTTCATGCCACATTTCTGTGTATAAAAGTGCATGTGACTTTCAACCAGATTGAGTGGATTTGTTATTGTCTTGATGATTAAAAGACCTCACAGTACACACCAATTTCTATGCACTACATAATCAACCTATTCCCATTGCTTCCAAGCCACTTTTTTCACATTACAATAGCATGACCAGAGCTCAACTTTGTCATCTTTATCTTTAAGTTATTCATTGTACCTTGCCTGTCTTCTCTGAAAATGAAAGTTAATTATAGGCAAGAAGATTGTGACACATTCGAGTATGCAAGGTATTTTTAATACTTAGATTCCCTTCCCTGCAGCAAGATCAAAATACACCATCCCTTTAGTCAAACAAACCATACAGCGACGTTTCCACTCTCATCTATAGAATCACAATATTAAACCCTCGTAACCTTTTCACTCTAATGACGGCAAATCCGCAGTATTAGACACCATATTTGAAACCGGTAGTCCGGTAAAGACTTCACATAGATGCCTTTCAGTATGCGCTCTCGTAATGGAATCAATATCAAGGCCTGCCTAATTAAATTTCTGGAACTCTTTGTACGGCAATATAAGGTGTTGTTAAAGGCCGTCAATTTTTACGGGAAATGTGTTTTTCTTGGTGCCTCTAGTTGGTGGTTTAGAGGTAACTGACAAAATGGTTTTCTGCAACTAGCTGTGAAACTTGAAAGCTATAAAAAGACAATGAACGTGTTTCTGTCTGACTGAATATATATGTCTATTATTATTACATTATTAATAAAGTAGAAAAAATCCTTTTAACTTTGCCTCATTAAAAGAATCTTTTCCTTTAAAGCTAAAATTGAAGTTTAATCAAGAAATTGTACTTTTATTAGTACTGTTTTTAATATACCAATACAAGTATCCGTACTTGTTCTTAAGCTATATACATGTAGACATGTACCTAAACTTCATCAGTTTCAATACCGGTCCCACATAAGCAAAACTTTATACTTTCTGGTATGTGTGAATTTCAACCTTGACAGTGAAACCTGCTTTAAATAGCAACCACCTGTATAGGAAGACCACTTGTCTATACAGACCACATTTTTTTAATGGTATTGATATGTATTACAGAAACCTGTACATAAAGACCATCTGCCTATCAGACCATTGTTCATGTCTTCCCTGAGTGGTCTTTATAGACAAGTTTCACCGTTTCTTTATATTACTATTTTGTTAGTCCAGCAGTTCAATCATATACATGTACATTCAAACCTGCTTTAGTGACCACCTGTCTACAAAGACCACATTTTTTGTTTCCCTTGAAAATGGTTTCTCATTGAAACATGTACTAAAGTAACATGTCTACAAAGACCACCTGTCTACAAAGACCACTTTTTGTGTTTCCCTTTGGCGGTCGCTATAGACAGGTTTGACTGTATAAGGATTCTCTTTGGCGGTCTTCATTGGTCAATTATTTCTATCACAATACAATTCAAGTGCAGTTGATCAACAGTGCCTTTAATTTTTTTTCTCCACCGAAAGAAGAATGAATGTTCATACAGCAAAAAATTCTCTCCCATTGACAAATCTAAATTTAAATAGGATACGTTCCTTTTTAATTCAATTGCAATTTCCAATCAACTGCATATGAACAATGCTCCAATCTACTGACAATGGCTACCTACAATGTAGCTTTACAGCACTCACCACCGCTAAAATCAATCGTGTTAATACTAATTGATTGGCACAATTAGAAATTTCATGTGAAGTGAAAATAAGAGCTACTTGGGTGAATGCGGCTATTCAATTTTCATAACCTTGGACTATCAAGCACTGGAATAAAAATGGAAGCAGCACTAATCAATATCACAAAGTCAATACATTGGAGGTGATCGCTGGTGGGCCGAGAGAGAAGGAAATGAAGTTGTGAACAATAGGTGATACGATGCAGTCCCATTCAGATTGTGTGGTAACTACCGTATGTAATAGCTTTGTTAAAGGTACTATGTCCCATGTGCAGACCAAAAAAAATGAAAAGGTTAAATTCCAATGGCATTTGAAAGATAATACTAATTTAGAACTTCCAAATTCAAATCAAAAGGGCTTGAAAATGTCTTTTTGTGGGATATAAAGACCGTTGTTGTCAATCGAATTTAGCGATCACGGTCGTCAAGATTTAATCAGTTTAATTTTGGCCATTACAAGAAGTGGGTTATTGATGTAGACAAATGCTCATGTACCCTTTACAGCTCATTTTATCTATGTTATTACCAAAGAAAAAAAAAAGCCAGTCAGTCACTCAATAGTGTCTGACAGTGAAGTCCTAGCAAGTAATAATAATAATAATAATGATAATATCGAATATTTAGGAGCGCTAAAAACAATAAGTACCATAGCGCTAACAAATACAAATATATGAAAAGAGGACAAAAATGTACAGTACAGGAAGTATATCACATAGATCATTGGGGAAAAAGGTGAGTTTTGAGGGATCTTTTGAAGGTGGCAAGACAGGTAATTTCCCTTATGGAAAGAGGGATGCTGGAGTAATGACTAATGACCCTAATAGCGTAAATGGATTCGATGTTCAAACCATGCATGATCATATCTGGAAAACTCATATTGAAATTGACTTCATGATTTTTATTATCTTTTGGGAGCTTTAATTAATTCCCGTAATATTGTCAATCTGCCCCTATGCTACCTCTTTCTTTGCTTTGTTTCCTGTACTCTTCTCCATCTATATCCGTTTTTCTGTCCCTCCCTCCCTCCCCCCTCCCTCCCTCCCTCCCTCCCTCCCTCCCTCCCTCCCTCCCTCCCTCTGTTACTTGAACTTAACATTTACAGATTTGATTGGTTAGTAGAAAGTCCTTCTGATCATAAAGATGGGCTAGAGAGCTTGGTGCTTGGGCACACAATTCAATTATTTACTTGCCCATTGGGCAAGTGGAACTAACTTTTTAGTAGTATCTGACTAGCTATTTAGATCTTCAGGCTAGTGAAAATAGACCTCTCTCCACAACTGCCTCAGTCATTTCTATCCATCTCTTTTGTCTCTATCCCACTTCTGTTTCCTTTTCCCTTCCCAATCTCATCACTCTTTTGGCCTCCTGCCAGTTTTAAACAGATAAATAGGAAATTATAATCTTGGCAAATGTCAAAGCATGTACTTACATTTAGCATGCAAACAGGCAACACTAGTATCAGTGGCAGAAGCAAATTAGAATAGGTGATGCCTTTTTGCACCAAAGTTGGAAAATGTCTAGGTTCGTGATATGAAATCTTATCCCCATGGTTACTTTGGGGTCCAAATGAGATTAACTCATCAAATCATAGTCGCCTTTAAATATAAAAAAATGCATTCTGCTCATGGTTTGTGAGCAAGAGACACTACTGAAACCGACTATTTAAAGAGGAAGTCCATCCAGATATTAAGTTGGTTTTTAATAAAAGCAGAAATGAGAGAAACACATCCGTGAAATTCAGAGCAATATCCAAGAAAAAATAGGAAAGTTTTGAATTTTTTAAGTTGTCATCAGTGAAACACAAATCGGCAACACTACTCCTCTCCAATTGGCTATGAACAGAAAATTTCATAAACGTTCATTTTCTTAGTTATTGATGATGGAATAGAATTGTTACATACAGGGGTTGTATAAAAACATATTTGCAATAATTATATTTAGGGTAAAGGTATGATTGGAAATGTTCTTAAGGGAAAACATAGGCAAATGAGAGGGGACCTCGCAAGATACGTCACAGAGATGCCAGATTGATCGCACCTTCCAAAATTCACAACTTTCTTATTTCTAATCGGTTTTTGCTCAAACTTTCACTGACATGTTTCTCTCACTTTTCTGTTTCTATTAAAACTGACTTAGACCCCGTTCTCATTCACTTCGTTGGAGCGGTCTAACTAAGACCTGTTCCTCAGAAGCGGTTCTAAGGTGAGTGAGAACGGTCAAAGTGGTCCAGGAAGTGGACTTCTGGACCGCTCCACAAGACCACCTCGGGAGGTGGTCTTGAGGAACGGGTCTTATTAAGAGCGGTTTGGAGCGCTCTAACGTGCGAGTGTGAACGGAAGCGTACTTTGAACGGAAGTGAGCTAGTGACGTTCGCGTGAAACATGTAGTACGGTACATACACTTAGTATTCGCGAAAAATTTACCCGCTGACCTGAGCTGCCATAGCAACAAGACCACTTTGACTCGTGGAGCGGTTTGAGCCATAAAAACTGCTCGGAGTGTGAACGCCGCAAACCGTTCCTCAAGACCCGTTCCTCTGGAGCGGTCTAACTAAGACCACTTTCAAAGTGAGTGAGAACGGGTCTTAATATAAGGGTGGACTTCCTCTTTAATCTACATTTGTCACACTCGACCCAGGTACTTTTTATAAGCAAGTACCTGGTATGGTCTATTCCTTAGATGCAGTGAGCGCTAAAGTTGGGGTGATAATATCCAAAGTCCTTTGAAGCGCATCGTGATGTCACATGTAAATCACAATTTGGTATGCGCTTTACAAGAATAGCATATTTTTCTTATATTATACTACATACTTGCATATTTTACATTGTATATATATATAACATCAGTTGTCATTGTTGCCTTTGTATGATTGAGAAAATAAATAAATTGAAACATTATTGGCACCAACCTGTAGGTAGCTTAGTCTCTGTTGCACTAGTTTTGATAGCTCCTTTGCCTCTTTCTGTCTCCATGACAAGAATCCATCCGCTCTGCTTAAATTGTAGATATCTGTCATAATAGACCTGCGTAAACATACAATGGCAAAATACGCATTAAAACAAAACAAAAAAATCAGCTTTTAATGCAATAGGACCTCTTCATACTGTTATGGACCCATCAAAATAAAAGGACGTAAAAACTGAATGATTCTTCATTTCAATGAAGTTTTATTATCGTCTTAATGTCTAATATTTATTTCACAAACTTTGGATTGTTCCAAGTCAAAATTAGTAGTTCATCTTCAGATAATTCAACAAATGTGGATGTTCATACACAATGTGTGGTAACTTCTTTCACGAATTAAAGACCAAGTCCAACATTTTGAGCTTCAAAAGGACTATAAATTTCTGCAAAAGCTTTATATGGACACTTCCTACATTACCCCTTTTACAACATTTATGAATATGAGCCATTATTTTGTGAAAACTGAAGTGTACCAAGCACCAAACTATATGATGCTCTGTATGTTGAGGCTTCATCACTGTACTGCAGTATATACGGATGTGAGCTTCAAATGTTACTGCTAAAGCAGCACTGCAAGTTACTTTAAATACACACTCGGTTAACGTAAAGGCCACTTGTGAGTACCGGTAGACAATTCAACACACCCTTATGTGCTCATGTACATTAAGGTGTGCACTGAACCCGAGTTGGACTTGGGTTCATGGGTTCCCTATTCTGTTATGTTTTATGTTATTCCTTATTGTCTTCATACTCCTTAACCCTAAGACCATACAATGTCTGGTGGGGGAAGGGGGGGTTGTTTTTACACATTATACTAGTATAAAAATTATATCTTTAGATGATTGACATCTTTTACCTGTGAAGGAGTTATCAGAAATAATGTCTTGTTGTGAACATGTACGGTTGATCATCCATATCATCGTCATCACAGTCATCATCATCATCATCATCATCATCATCATCATCACCATCATTATTATCATCATTAAATGTCTTCTTGTATAAGGCTGGCTGCCAAGAGTCTTCAATGTCTACAGTGTGCATTGTTATTTATTGGAGCATGAATAGTTCTTTTCCCGCCTAGTTCTTGTCAAAACCACTTTCACCATGCAGTCTCCTTCCCTCCCACAATTGTAATGGCGCTTTAAATCAATATGTGGTACATCAAATTCAAGAATGACTTGCATTTTGTGGAATAGTGAGCGAGTGGGA
Organism: Mesocentrotus franciscanus; assembly: GCA_037976565.1. NCBI lineage: Eukaryota > Metazoa > Echinodermata > Echinoidea > Camarodonta > Strongylocentrotidae > Mesocentrotus > Mesocentrotus franciscanus. Next base: position 35,535,506 of record CP137669.1, on the reverse strand, counting down.
AAGCTTTTTTAATGACAAAGACGAGGACAAAGAGCAGACAAGACAAAACAAATAGCTATACCATCTTTCTAATCTAAAATATGGATTTTTCTTTTGGTGGGTATCATTAGGAGACTGAGGTCCCAGGGCATTCACAATGCTGATATGATTGATTCATTAACAAAAATGCAGTCAGTGATCCATTGTGTTCCTATACTGAATAATGTTGAAGTAGATGATTATTACTTGCATTTTTGTTGTTGAGGGATTGTAAATAGACTGGGAAACAACAGAATAAAAACATGGGTGAACTGAAATGGAACAATGGCTGAGACTATCGAGAGAGAAAAGCTATAATATCATTCAAAATACAAATTTTTTAATACTAATTAAAAGGGCAATCCACCCTTTATAAGTTCGTTATTATGAAAGTAGAAAAAGCAGAGAACAGAAAGGCAAAAGTTTGAAATAAATCGGACCAATAATAACAAGAGTTATGAATGTTTGAAATATAAGATCACTACAGCTATGTGACTCAATTGGCAATTTTGTCAGTGGATTATTATGTATTCATGGACAAGTCTTACATTCCTCATGTACAAAATATCTTGTTTTTTTCTCTCCACATTGTCTTCTCCCTTGGGGTACTACTCAAAATACAACATGAATAGCATATTATTGTAGGTCCTATATACCGTATTTGCCGGCGAAAGGCCGCAGTATTTTTGGAAGAGAAAATATCAAAAAGTCTGGGTGCGGCCAATGCGCCACAACAGTAAAAAAAAATCGCAAGTCAAAACCATGAAAACAGCACAAATTTGTACATACAGTATGGGACTACAATGATGATACAAAACACATCTTTTTCAGCGTTTCATGTTTGTGTTTTTAAACACGTTTATTTTTACGACCAACGAAAAATCGCTTAAACGCAACCGTGTTTTAAACTAAACTTCTTTGAAAACCGTGATTCTAGGGTAAAAAATTGTTGATTGAACGCACCCCTAGACATGTCTTACCGACAATTTTGTGTTATAATGTTGGCATGAAGAGCAAAGTTTTGTCAATCTCGTAAATAAACTTCATAACTTACCAAACAAAAACTGCTGGTAGATCTAGATCTAAGTTTGCGCCATCGCTAAAGCAATCCTCGCAGCCCGCGCGAGCCCAGCTAGCTATGTCGCAATACACGACTGTGGCTTCGGCCGGAGAGGGCAGTATTTTTATTTTTTTATTTTCTTTTTTAGTCTATGAAATGTCAAAATCAGGGGTGCGGCCTATGCGGCGCTGCGGCCTTATCGCCGGCAAATACAGTAAAGAAAAGACTCTCCCAAGTTTTACAATTTAGTTAGTCTGTGTGTTGGAACAAATGGGAAAGTTCTCCGGCACCACATCATAGTAAATTTATTACTGATTCACCCAATTTGGAGTGCCCATTCGTATAGTGATTACAACTTTCGAAAATACATTACTTTCTGATTTTCTAGTCCGATTCCATTCAAACTTTCTCCAGTGTGCTTCTCTGATTTTCCAGCTATCTTTTAAAATAAGGTTTTCTATTAAAGCTCGTCGGCACTAGTTGGCCAGGAGGGATTAGACCACCCAGCGTGGTCACACGCGGTTATCTCATCAAATCAGCTCTCAATTAACATGAGAAAAAGGGGATCATGGGGGACGAGCAGCCACTAATTAGGCATTGTTTGCTATATAGAGGGCGCAAGTAGCTATAAGTAGTGCAGTGGGGCTTTAAGGTTGGATTTTCCTATATCAACATTCCTTCACAAGTAAACCTTTTTAAAACTTGACTGAAGACATTCTTCTATCTACGGTAGCTTTTGTAACACATTAAGTTCACTGGTTTTAGAAATAGCAGAACCATGCTTTAATATACAGTGCTTTTGAAAATCAAGCAAGACAACTATTACAACCTGGCAGAGTCACAGCGGAAAAAAAAGCCATTTTACTGAGTACCACTTAAGTCAGTGCAATAAACTTGAATCATAAAACCATGCATTATATTCATCTCTTGAAACCAAAGTCAGTAAAGTGTCATAAATACGGGAAATATACAAAGGATTTGATACTCTCCCACACACTCAAAATATATTGAGCGATGATTATGGGCAGGCGAAGTATAGGTTTATTACACAAAAACTCTGCACAAAATTTTTAGTTTTGCTTCTCTGATTTGTTTTTGTAAAATTGTAGGGTTGCATTCTTTGCAAATTATCAGTCAATCTTAATTGCATGTATTTCAAAATATTCAATTAGTTTTTAGGCTCAAACTCTCAGCATTTATTTTCTTTAGAGTAATGTATTTATAATACTAATACCTTGCTTTTGTATAACAAGCCTGATGAAAAATCTGCAGATTAAAAATGATGTCTTTGATAGTCCTATCAATTTGAACTGAACAGTATTGTGTGCAAAGCCATAAGGAAGTTAGGTCTGTGTTAAAGTACATGTATGTTAACACCCTTCTGGCTCCAAACAGACACACACACACACACACAAAATCACATTACTATAAGAAAAGATAGGAATAGTTTGTGATACTAAAATTGCCTCCTCCTCCTCCTCAGATCAATACTTCAGATATTACTCATCCTTTCTCCCTGTGACAAAATACCCCTCAAAATTCACGATTATCTGCACGGAACTTGCCATTTTGATGTTCAGCTAATTCATTGCCTATCATTTATCCAAATGAAGTGAAGGGTTATTGAAAAAATCTTGATGCCCTATAAAACTGAAAATGGCTTTATTTTCAGCTGTTATCACTCACACACTCAGCACTCACATACATTATGCATACATGACTTGAAATTTATTACTTTATTTTAACCCTTACATCTAGTTAAAGGGGAATTAACCTCAAACTACATGTTAATTTCAGTTTGTTGGCCATTTAAACATTATCTAAAAAATCTAAAACATCATACATTAGACAAAAGGGAGGACGTAACTCTTCTTCAGAATCCTTCGTCTTTCGCGGCTCTGAGAATTTTCAGAACGTCACCATTGTGTTTGCGCACGGCCCGTTCTGTGACGTATCGCATGGATTCAACCGCTATTGCGTACGTACGTTTCCCTGCTGTAAACTGTAAAATAATCACTGCAGATCACATCGTTTTTCCCATTGTACTTGTACTTTTGTCCAGAAATTTCTCCACCTTCAGAGCTGCTACCTATAGCTTGAAAATTTAATTGTGATTGTGTTGGTCTGGAAACCGATGAAACGATTTCCCCTTGGTTTTCAAGGAGCAATTATTACAACCAAACACTTAGCAGTACACCATGTTTAACGTGTTTTGCATATAACGCGCGCGCTACATCAGTTCTCCTTGCGATACGTCACATCCCAGAAGTTTTTAAGGGAAATTTCGACAAAATGGCAGCTTCCTTGGTCGTAAATATGGCAAAGTAGGGTCTCTTTATTGTACGTTGTTTTACTATCTACCGGTATGTCATGATAATGCTTCATAGTCGAGAGGTTAATTGCCTTTGAATTTGGAATGAGAGTACAAAACAAAACCCAAAATTCAAAGACATTTAGTCATCTGCACAAGGTCAACATTTCTTCTTTTAAATCTTAAAATTTTAAAGCTGCCTACTCTCCTAACAAATTCATTGTCTTAATTTTCAATTCTTCATATCTACAATTTCCCTGGCTTTGCAAAGTTCAATGTTGTGATATACTTCAGACATCTGAGGACATAGAAGTCAATAAGAGAAGCTTTGCATTTCAGAATGGAGGACTATTTTATAAAATTGAAAACTTGAAAAACTTGAAAACCCCTCACTATAAAAAAAAATCTAATTTATCAGAATGTTTGTATGGGGTTCAGAGTAATCTACCACCTTTTTTTTGGATCAACCAACATAATTGTCTGACCAGGTTAGTTATTGATGTGACCTTAAAGTCTGGAATAAAAAATAATTTTCTTTCAAGTTGCCTGTCATCATTAAAAGCCCTAAACAATAAACTTGCAATCTTCGTATCTACAGCAGATTCAAAAGTTCTGTGTCTAATCATTCTTCATTCGAACATCTGATACATGTACATACGTAATCAAAGACAAGGCTTACAAAAAACATAAAAGCAGGAACATTTCATCAAAATTCAAGCTATTCAAGTCTATGATACAGAGAAAAAGAGTCTAAAATGAGAGTTTAAAAAAGATAAAGCGGTAATCTTCCTAAGTTCCTATCTATCCGAGGCTCAGCATAGCTCAGTTTCAAATTATTCTTCAGCCGACTGAGTACACACGAGCCACTCCTAAGGGACGATCCAGTATTCATGTACAATGTCATATTATCATAGTTAAAGAGAAGGTTGAGTTCTGGGAAGAGGTGTAAAATAATTTGTGAGCGTTATCAAGTGTGGAAGAACATCAGATAAAAAAAGTTCCCTGAAAAGCATGGCTCTTCAAATGCTTTCATATTCTAAATATAGCATGTTCGTGTAGCCCCATGTCCATCTTTCTGTGTACAGTGCTTGTAACTTTACCAAGACTGGGCCAAATTTCTTATCATGTTGATGATTCCAGAACCTTGCAGTACACACCAATACTTATATGCTAGATGATCAACCTTTTCTGATCGATTCCACACCGTTTCTTTCACAATGCAATCGCATGGCCAGAACTCAACTTTATCTTTAAGTTCACACTTCATAGGATGTTGAGGTCTGGAGCTGCCCAAAACAATGTATGTGTGTTGGTTTCAAGTATCATTTTAACTGTCATACCATCTATAATGATTGATTTTTTTTCCGTTAGTGCCATTGAATTTAAGATATCATATGAAAAGTTGAAGGGGGTAGATCAGAGGAAAAAATCAATCATGGCTTATAGTTTAAATGAGCAGTATTTGAGGGTAAAATCTTGAAAATAGTGGCCTCAAACTATAAATTTACTGGCATCTTCAATATGTCAATAGACAGGGCTCGGCACTAACAGAATCTAAGTCCAAACCCCCAAAACTTTGAAGGTTCTACATAGTTTCATAACCGCAGCACGAGTGCATCTGCACGGGTCCCTAACTACCGTAAATCTCCGTGTATAAGGCGCACTTTTTTGCCGCCGAAAAAAATTGAAAGTCGGGGGTGCGTCTTATACACAGGTACAAAAAAAAAAAAAAAAAAAAAAAATCATTTTTTTAAGTTTCGATTTAAGCCCCTCCACCTGGCACTATGCCTGGCAATGCCTCCCAGCTCAGTAATCGGTGTGTTGACTCACCACTCGGAAACTAGAACAACACTCAAATTTGTCTGTCATCTTGGTTTGAAAGTAATCTCTCTAATAGATCTCAATAATAGTTTATAATAATTCCTCCAAATTACACATGGCATACCACAAGGTCCTATCCTAGGTCCTCTACTGTTTTTAATTTACATTAATGATCTTACACATTCTTCTAAAAAGCCTCCAACTGCACCTCGCAGTTAAATGAAAGTCCTTCCCGCGTGGGTTTTTAACACAGACCTGGCTTGCTGCCGACAGAGTCAAAGTCGGCAAAAAAAAAAAAAAAAATGATTTTTTTTTTTTTTTTTTTTTAAATCTCAAAAATAGGGGTGCGCCTTATACACAGGTGCGCCTTATACACGGAGATTTACGGTACATGTACAAGATCGAACAAACTTTATAACACAACCCCAACTTAAAATAGACAGTCTGCCGTGTGTACATGTATCTCACTATAGTCATGGATCATGAACATGTGGCAAAAGCAGGGATAATTAATCACGCAGTTAGAGTTACATACTTGTGTAACAGCACATACATGTAGGTTACGACAGGGGGAAGCCACATACCATGTATGACTGTTAATTCATTTAACCTTAAACCTTAAACTAGATATGATTACGAAGTCACTCTTGTGTAATTACATTACACATATATCATTCAGATGAAATATCATTTAATGCAGTACTCAGTAAACTTCCAGTACCGGTACATTACATACAATGTACATCTAACTGGTTTGCTTGGCATACGGCTACAGCTACTCAGATAGGGCTCAACCCTAACTGGCCCCCAAGACGCGCATTTTTTTTTTTACACGCTAGCCTGGCCATTTCTGTGATAAATACCATGGAAGCGACTGATATAAGAGTCTAGCAGCCTACATGCGAGGTGCATTATACACATGTACATCATGCATGGCAATCATCAGATGAAGACCTAGCTGGCCCTCGTAGATAAGACGGCCATCGCAGGCATCGGGCGATGGAATTCAAGAACTTAATTTTATTTTATTTAACTTAGGATCTAAGGAGACACAAACGAACGAACGATCAGCTATTATATGGCGAGCAACCAAGTCCACCCCCAGCCCACACACTAACTTTGTGCATGCCTATGTGTGGGCTTTCCCACCAGCGCACTTTTACGAGTATTACGGCGAAAATGGCCAGGCTAGCATATAAAAAAAATATCCGCACCCAGGACACATGGACACCCAAAATCTAAGTCCAGACCCCCAAAAATTTCAATTATTCTTTATAAGGCTCATGCATGCAGATTGTAAAAAATTCAAAAAAGATTAATGTGGAGCCCTACCGTCCGATTTGCATTACGACTGAACCTTACATGTAGCAGAGGACTGAACATTACATCCAGTGGTTGCCTGAAGCCATGAACCTAGGAACTCCTTTGTCATTCCATGCTGAAACTTGGTGTCTGGCTACCAAATTCTCTAGAAATAAGATTATAATTGATCTCTCTCACTCTCTCTCTCTCTCTCTCCCATCTTCTCTCTCTCTCTCTCTCTTTCTCTCTCTTCCCCTTTTATTCTCGTGTCTTTTCCACTTATCTCCCTTCCTGTACAGTTATATCATGTTACTCTCTCTCTCTCTCTCCCTCTCTCTCTCCACCCTCTTGCTCATGCTTTCTTGATTTTCACACCCCTACATGTATGTATGTAAAGGTGTAATAGCATTTAACAGTGTTAAACAAGACAATGTATTTTATGATTTTTTTTTTTGGGGGGGGGGGGCAGAGCCGTGTGGAAGGCCAATACTGTTATTTTTTAATGTATTTTCTATTTTAATTGCTTTTAATGTACATTAATTTTTTATAACTTTTGTAACTGAACAGGCTACAGCATGAAACTAAAATACATAATAATAAATACATTAGATATAACAGGAGTCAACTTTAATTACCTTTGCTGTTCTCCACCATCTTCTAAAATCTGATCAATTTTGACTTGTGTTTTCTGATCTCCACTGGACTTCTTGAGTTGATTGAGTTGTGACCTCATGTAGTACCAGATCTCTGTCACTCCATTATCGACTTTTCTTCGAATCTTCTCATAGGCGTTCGAGGGCTCCGACCCACAGTACTGTGTATTGGCATTTGAGTCTGAAAAAGAAGATTATTCATCTGTAATTAGTAAATTATGAAACAATTACTGATTACTGGTCTAACTTTCTTGTAAAATTTGTCACTACATTGTCAACATTCCTGTAAAATGATGAATCTTTTAATTTTTAGTCTCGGGGGAACTCAGACCCAGAAGAATGAAGATTACCATAGAGTAAACATGAAGAGAATATCATGTGTAATGTATTCATGACTGTATGACTGATGAAAAGATGGAAGATTTCTGTTGGAAAATAATTGCCTAGTCTAAATTATCCATAACCCTATTTTATGATGGCGAACTGTAATGTACATGTAGTGTGTGTGTCTTTTTTAATCATTTTCTTTTTACTGTGTTTAGTCTGCAAAATCAATTCTACAAAATATTGCTGTCCAAAATAACACTAATGATTTGCAATTTTAGGTCACAAATACATGTGTAGTACCGTATTTGCCGGCCTAAAGGCCGCAGTATTTTCGGAAGAGAAAATATCAAAAAGTCTGGGTGCGGCCAATGCGCAACAACTAAAAATTCAGCGATCAAAACAGCACGTATTTGTACATATGGGACTACAATGACTATACCACTATGGTACAGGACATTTCCACACAATTTACCGACTTTTTTATGTTGCATTGTTGACATGAATACGAAAATTAACTTGATAAAACAACATCTACCGATAGATCTAGATCTAAGTTCGTGCCAATGCATCGCTAAAAAGTAAAAGAAGGGACTGTTACGGAGCTGCCACGAAACGCAACTGCGCATCCAGCCGAAGTCGCACTTCGTACCCATTTCATGCAATTTCGCATTGCACCGTACATTGTGGTAGACGCAATTTCGCATTACACCGTACATAGTGCCTGCGATACAGTACTACTACTAGCTTCAAAATCAATGAAGATTTGCTAAATAAATACGATCATTTTTGAGGTTAACTTAGTTTTTTCCTGTAAATTTTATAGGAATATTGATGAATTTGGTATCAGTTTGTAGAAAAAAATAAGTGTTCTACAAGAAAATTACGATTATTTTGTTTGGTCCGTTTTTTATTTTTTTCGTTTTGTTTTTTTTAATGTCAAAGTTAGGGGTGCGGCCTTATCGCCGGCAAATACGGTAGTTGATGTCTTAAATTTCCATCTAGTAGGATCATACATCCACAGCTATATTTTGCTATTTGTATCAAAATAATGAATATCTAATTAACTGCAAGTGGCTGTAAAGAAAAATACCATACACTGGATAATTACGGTAGCCAATGCCATGCCCAAGAATCATTTAGGCTCCACTGCTTTGTCTAGATCAATCAGAAGGCCACTGACCTTCATAACCATGATCATGGGTACGTTTATCAACTCTTTTCTAGCCATATTAAATCAGCATTTTCAAAAGTGTTTCAGGCAAATTTGCATGTTGATAAATGCAAGCACGTTTTACGTCTTTAGATAAGTGTATATTGAAACGCCCCCAAAAAAAAAAAGCGTTTTGAATGTGAGAATGAGCCAGAATCAGGTTTCTGAGAGATGATAAACGCAAAGCTGTTTTGAAACGTGTATATATTTCGGATCTTCCCAAGCTAATTTCCGGTTCAGAGAAATAGCGCGCGCCATGTGCTGTGTCATGTTGTATAAGCATGCCTACATGCCTACAGTGTACATGCCGGCATGTTTACAAACACACGCAGACAACAACGGAATTAAAAACGAGCCAGACTTTTTTCAACTTCAAATTTTGAACGTGACAATATTACTAGTAGTTAGACTGAAAATAAAAAAGCGTGCGCCCTAGTTGACCTCCGAGCAAGTCTCTGCTTCCCGGGTCAAACGGCGCAAAGCAGCTGCGCAGAGACAAGGCCTTCATTTTGAATCGTGACGAGTTGATAAACGCAACATCCCGCAAATCACGTTTCTATACTGTGTTTCGATATATGTATGTACATGTATAGAAACGCTGTTTCTGAGTAGCAAAAGTTGATAAACGCACCCCATGACACATGGAATATATCATTTCTTGCACATGTACACTTGTTTATTGCAGTCATTAGCTAGCAGTCATATAGAGTCGTAAACAAATTCATTCAATATTCAAAAGTATCATGACTATTTTTTTAATACACAGATGTACTTGGCAACAATGCCTCCAAATCCCTCCAAATCCATCATCTTTGGTTCATTAAATAAATCAATATTTTCACTCGCTGCATGCAAAAGAGATAAAAAAAAATGCACAGACGACAACAGAATTAGACAAAACATTATTGATGCGTGGCCAATCTGCAGCCTACTTAAAATGGCTTGAAAAACCAATTATACAGGCCTATTGATTAACTTTTTGGTATACCGCCGAACTGTAGATGGTTGATCTATTTGACATTGTCAAAGCAAATACTGGTATTAGCTTTATTCACTTATTTGTATAGTGAAGCTTCCATACTGTCTAATAGATAAAAAAGGCAATTTTCATTACACACAAACCAAAAGACTTTTTTTTTTCTTTTTAAAAGCTTCAAGGTTAGTAAATTTCATACTTTGTTGTTTCTGCATATTTGTAGCAAATGATTAAAAGTAAAGACAAAGAGGAATAAAACCTTCTGAATAATGAACATGCTGTACTTGTTAAGCCATTTACAGTTTAAATGTATAGACCAGTTTTGGAAACGCCCCCTTCTCAAAAAATGAAATGGAAGCTCTTATTACCAATCATGTAAAAGAATATGTTTTGACTAATACGTGATGATACAAATTTTGCCGGGAAACCGCCTACTAAAATTATCATATCGATCCGGACTGGACAGATATCGCGTAGACAAATTCTAGTCCCATATACATCTTTCTGTGTACTGTGTAACTTTACCAAGACTGGGCCAAATTTCTTATCATTTTGATGATTCCAGAACCTTGCAGTACACACCAATACTTATATGCTAGATGATCAACCTTTTCTGGTCGATTCCACAACGTTTCTTTCACAATGCAATCATATGAACAGAACTGGTCTATACCTTTAATACATGTACAAATAAGCCTACAACTTGTTTGAATTATGCCTGTAACTTTACAGTAACTAATGAAACCATCGTAAATTTTACTGTGCAGTACCAGCACAAAATATTATATGATATTGTTTTTAATCAAATTACCTTGTACATTTACAAGTAGGTCTTTTTAGGACAATGTCTACTGTGACAAGTACCCCTCAAGTTAATGATGTTCAGAAGTCGATAATTTTCTTTGCTTATAAAGCGAAGTTTTAAGTTTTCCCTTAAAATGGACATTACATGTGTGTTTGATGAAGATACTTCGTTTCTATTTTACAATACTGATTTTAGACCTCATTTATTTTCAAGAAGTTTGACCAATATCATGAGTTATCAGTTTTAAAGTAAATTTTTTATAAAACAATACATACAATGAATGTCAATATCCTAGACATCATCTTGTAACTAACTAGATGACGAATTTCAAAAGAATTCCAAAAATGGTACAAATTTCTATAATCTTGCGTGTCGTAACTTTTGGAGCAGTATTTGGACCGATTTTTTAGGAATTTCAGTATGCATATTAATCAGTGAAATATGACATATAACCCACTGACTTCTGAATTTTCTAATAGTCAATGGAGTAATAGTAGGAGGGCATTTGTTCTCTTTCCACATTAAAACATAATCAAGTATTCTTTTTTTTTCCTTTTTTTTTCAATTTACCCAATATTTACATACTTCATCTGTTGAGAGCCAGAAAGGCATTAACTCTGTGCTGAATGGTAGAAGTTAATACCCTTCTAAATTGATAATAATAATGATAATTAAACGCTTTTGTATAGCGCATAACACATACATTTAGCCATACTTGCATGTCTCTATGCACTTTACAGAACAGTATACAGAAGGAGTGGAAATGGTGCACTGGGTTCATAATTGTGAGATTATACAAAGTGCTGAATAAATATGTTTTCAAATTACTTCTGAACTTTTCGTATGGTTCTATATTACTAAGGTATTCCAACAAGTTTTTCCATAAAACGGTGGCTGCATGTGAAAATGACCTTTCCTGTGAGATTTTATCATGGTATGTGGGACATAAAATAAAGACTTTTCACTGGAACACAGCGAACAATTTGTGCTATTAAAAAACAGCCTACACCCCATTTTAATGTAGGGTATTTGTATGCATGATATATATCAAATTACGGATATCAAAATAATCAAATCCTCTGCTGCATGATCCCACCTCAAAAGGCTCCAAAGCATTAATACCCCCAATCATACAGTAATGTTTGTAATGTGTCGGCAAGGATACTGTGTTGGCAAGGGGCTTAATAAATTATCTGTCAGGCGAGTTTGGTTCACCCAACTTGATTGATGATATGTTCCTAGCAAATTAGTTTCTCATCACATATCACGCATATCTCCAACACTAGGAAAACATCATTGAAAGGGCCATGGAAGGAGGAGGGGAAAGAAATGTCATTGAATAGAGCTTTTCAGGAATTGTTGTCAAAAAATGCATGGAACTGGTGAATAAATCAGATCTGGAAAGCTCAAAAAGAGCACTAGTAAAACTTAAAGGGAGATCCAACCCAAATAGACAATTACTCTAAACGAAAGCAGAAAAATCAGAGAAGCAAACTGATGAAAGTTTAACTAAATCGGACTAATATAAAAAAAGTTATGAATTTTTGAAAGTTGTAATCACTATACGTATGGGTACTTCAAATTGGCTGAAGCTGTAATGTCAATGTGATGTAGTGCCAGACTACTTTCCCATCTGTTCCAACATATAAAATGACTAAATTTTAAATTTTTCAAAAATTCATGGCTCAGGAGGGTCTATTCTTTTTAGAGGACCTATAATAATAATATGCTATCTATAATATAGGTTTTCCCGCCCAACTTCGTAAACTTAGCATCCGAATTAACGTTACGTTCATTCAAGTTCGTGCGAAATTGAATGACTATGTAGATCAACATTCAAAAAGCTAATTGCGTCGTTCAATTTCATACTCTTGTCACGGAGACGTGCAAATCGAGCATTCAATTTAGAAAAGCGTGCAAAGAGCATTCAAATTCGCGCCGGACAGACGGTGGTATGTATTCGAGCATTCAATTTTGTGATTAGGCATACATATGTGACATTTGTGCATTGATTTTCATTTGATGTTAATTTGTCACTTCTGTTTGAATAATTTAATGCTAAGTTTATTTGTAGGATTTGTAGGAATGACATGCGTATTCGTTAGCAGATATCTGTCATTACACAGGTAGCTGTCCCCAGAGAAGGTGCACAATTTGTGATTTCTCTTCTAAGCACAAGCTATATATACACAGATCCTGGACAGCGGTAGAGTTGAGCTTTAATAGACATGGACGACATGGACATAATGGAAACAAAATGCATTGATGAATAAAGAAAAAGATGTAAAATGAAAAGAGAGAAAGATTACTTACTCAATCAAGATTGATCAAAACAAATCATTTAAAAAATAACCTCATTTATAATGAAAAACATGAAGACATGTATAAAGAAATGTTTCTTCAAAAATAAAGATCGACAGAAAGAGAAAACATTAAATGCAATATAAATGTATCAGACAAATAAGAAGATTGTATAATGTGAAATCATGTCAGAAAAGATCATAGAGAAAAAGAATAAATAAATGACAATGAAAAAGTGAATATCCGAATATCCGAACATCGAGCCTCATACAATGATTATGAGGTCTAGTTTTAATTTGAATGACCCGATTGCGAAAGAGGTTGCCCATAGACGAAAATGAAACCGCAATTCGCCAAAGAATTCTCCTCCCACTCAAAATTGGCGAAATTGAATGACGCTTACGCATTTCAAAATTGACTGAACCAAGCTTTAATTTGAATGTGCATGTTTAGAAAATTCAGTGACTGGAAACGAAATTGAATGCAAAAAGTTTTAAAATGAAACAGGGGAGCAACGAGTGGAGAAAATTTGCTCGAACATGAATGCATGTTAGTGAAATTGATCGCTGCTTTGACGAAATTGGCCGGGAAAACATATTTTGAGTAGTGCCCCAAGGGAAAAGGAACTTACGAGAAAAACAGAAATTAGTGATATTTTTGTACACGGCAAATGGGAGAGTTATCCACATCCTACGTCACAATCCACTAACCAAACTACCAAATCTTAGTGATCTCATATTTCAAACATTTCTAACTTTTGCCATTCTGTTTCTGTTATTTTTCTGCTTTCATACAAATCTACTTATTACAAGTGTTAGATTGCCCTTTAAATATTAATATGTACATTGAAAAATTGATATAATGAAATCCCACTGACATAATTATAGAAAAGATGCAAATATGCAGTACGAACAAGGGCAGGTCCAAGCTATTGTTCCCACTGGGGGTCTAATTTCATCTTTATATATATTTAACAAACTATACATCATTTTAAAGCTGAAACTATGAATTTTATGAATCTGATAAAAAAAATGTTTTTAAATCAAAATACGAAGAATGCCAAGGTCACGAACTTCGATTTTTATTAATTAGCGTGATGTACGGGACATTACATTTTTATTTTTGTATCTAATTTGAATTATCTTTTTTAAATTAAATATCTCAGGACATGTAGACCATCATGCTAGAAAATAGGAAAACAATATAAAAACTTTCAAAATTAATTAATTATGCAAATGAGGTAGGTTCCAAAGTGTGATGTCCCGTACGTCACAATTTTGAACATAATTTGTTTAATTTTAATTATGAAAATAATTTTTTTTTTTAAAGATATTCTAGGAAGTTCTAATTTAGATGAATACCTAACAAAAAATAGGTTTAACAAAAATTACAAAAATTCTGTGTTGATTACATAATCAAATTAAGAAATGTGACGTATGGGACAAGTGTGTGATGTACGGGACAACCCCATATAAAACCACTGCAAGATGTGAAAAAGGAAATGACCAAAAGGAGAATATATACTGTGTTAGGAAACTTGTTGTATACAGGGATATATGGACATTCCAACTGGGTCCCTTCTAGGAATTTACTTGTACTGAATTTGATGTAATTAGTCTTCAAGTCAGACCCCTGGTATTATCAACTTTGGTATTTTGCCAGTTGATGTCCCAAACATTGGCAGAATGTTAAATATGTAAATCATAATAGTGTACTAGTTTCTGGAATGAGTAGGGCACACTTGTGAAACATATGTTCATTTAGAATGTATTATAAGTTGTAAAAGAAAGTTGTACATACCTGAAGAAAGGTCATTATCAATTATGTGTTGGTTGTTTTTTGATATTCTATTTAAATATCATATATGATGGTAAAGGATTACAGCATACACTGTACATGTTATGGAGCCAGCTCGGGAATTCTGATCTCCTAAAAACTAAAGCATAACTATTAAGGATAGCCTTTTTGAGTATTTCACACTCTCACCCACTTAAGATTTTCATCACTTTTACACCCATGCATTTTTGTTGATTTACGCTTTAATCTTTTGAATTGTGGAAAAGGTCACACAAACCTTTAGGGTTTTCATTTCTTAAATCTGGTGGTGTTAATAAGATGTCTTTAATCAATACGAAATACATTCAAGATTTATATTTTTGTATCCATCTTTCACAAACATGTACATTAAAGTACATCAAAATTCTTGAATATACATGTATGACAGCAACATATACATGTTCTAATCTGTAATAAAAAAATTAAAAAGACAATATGTTCAGCATTATCTTTGAATTCCATCAAAATTCTGTGATATTACTATCAAGTAATTCAAACAAGCTATGAAGAAAAGACTTCATATTTGTAATTTATCTTTGTTCACACACACTTAGAGCATAAGAAATGTTCTTTGACAAAATATGATGTGCCGAGTGTGCCCCTGTGTTTCAAACAAGTTTAAATAAAATTTTTCAAATTCAACTTCATCTTCTTCATTAATTTCTATTTAAAAACATTTAGCAATGTTGAATGGAATGGATGAAAGAAATAAGAAAAGAAGCATGACTGCACATGATAGATGGGTAAATGGAATAAAAATGGTAATATAGTGTGTATGAATATAATATTTGTATTGATTTACCTCATAAATTAACACAGAGGATATTAATTGATGGTCAGAGGATCTAATTGGGTTCTAAAACACTCTAATTGTCACTGTTTTAAGTTAAAATTGTTCACATTTAACAGATTTTGACAAAAATTCTTCATTTCAATGCATTTTCCCATAGGGAAAAGTTGTCCCGTACGTCACGTGTCCCGTACGTCACATACACACATTTATGTTTTGGTATATTACATAACAACGAAAGGTCAGAAAAATATGGTAATAATTGTGATTAATGCTTGATTCCATAATGAATTAAGATATCATTACCATAAATCTCATAACTTAATAAGTTCAGAGAACTTTTATGATGAACTTATTTTTGAAAAAGTCAGAAATTCTCTGGTCCCGTACGTCATGCAGCACATTAATTACATTAAAAATTAATTTAAGAATTGGTCAGAACTAAAACTTTCCACAAATGAACTAGCCCATAATAGCCACAGACTCATACCAAAAGATAGCCAAATAAATAATTTCATCCCTTGTTATTTCTTGTTTAAAGTCTCTGAATGTCCCGTACGTCACAATCCAAATAGCTTGGACCTGCCCACAAACAAACAAACGGCTCCCTCAACATGACTGCAATAATTTCCAAGAAATCAACTTATGTGCAATTTTAATATCATATTGTATAATATATTACCTACAGAAATCATCAAATAACATGTAATTGTCATGTTTGTACATCAGTGTCGTATTCAAGGCCCAAACCCAGAAGGCTAAGGCTTTGACAAGCAAGGCCAAGGCCAAGGCATGTATGAATAAAGATTCTTTTTAAATCGATGCATACAAAGCTGAAGGTTCACACAAAAAGAGACCGAGAACATTATATCCAAATGAAAGTGGGTCCATCACCCCCCTCAAAAAAAAAAATGACATCTACAAAGACCAGGAGGAAAAGGTATGACAAATTTTCATTTTAATACCACCTTCCCCCTCCTTTTTAAAGTAATTACTCTACCCTCATTTATGTCTTTATGTAGAGTTAGATGTACAGTCAAACCTGTCTATAGCGACCGCCCAAGGGAAACACAAAAAGTGGTCTTTGTAGACAGGTTCCTTTAGTACATGTTTCAATGAGAAACCATTTTCAAGGGAAACAAAAAATGTGGTCCTTGTAGACAGGTGGTCTTTGTAGACAGGTGGTCACTAAAGCAGGTTTGACTGTATCATCATATTCCTGAACTTAAGTAGCTGGTAATAAACTGGTTAGTCATTGGTGAGCATGCGAAGCAAACAAAACTAATTAAAAGGACTTCAGCTGATAGCATTCTTGCCTCACATATATAGTGCTGTGAGTTAGCGTGTAATTTCCTATCCGTGTACATGGTCAGTTTATCCGTGCGTGTACAGGTGAACACGGTTATGAAATTTACCAAAAACAAAAGCAGTATTTCAGCCACGTAAGACCAGCGATCCAGCATACATGACTGCCAAATTTTACGACTTCATAAAAATGTGATCCTTGCAATAAATATTGATTTTCCGACTTCTCATTCAATCACAATATTGTCTGCAAAACAGCAATTTATAACGCTGAAAAACACCTGATTTTTTTTCTTCTTTTGTTTATCCATGTAGTGAATTTGCTACACGTGTAGTGATGTTTCGTTCGTGTACACGGACGGATAAACGTGTACACGGTCACAGCACTACTCACATATCAGTTTATAGTGAGGTAGGTTGATCGGGAGTTTGCATTTGAATTTGGTCAGTAAAACATGTCAGAAATCTGTTAGTCTGTCTCACACTGTATTTCATTATACAGTAGTATCAACAGGGGATGAGTTACTGCTCACAAAGCCCGTAATGCCCTCTTCAGGTGATTTTCCTGTAGTTCTATCAGACTCAGAGTGCCATATTAATCTATGAAGTAATCTATCACTTTTTGATAAAAATGTACAATATAATATTGGACCATTCTCTTTTCAATTTCATCTAAAAGTTGGGTTATTTTTAACACAAATGAAAAATGTTGATCTTTGTAATTGTGTACCCAACCTTGTTTCTGTTGAGGGGCATATACAGGTCAAGGCTATAAAACCTGCATATTTTAATATTCAGGTCCTAGGTACAATGAGAAAATAAAAGGGTGAACAGCAATTCCCTTAAAAGGAACGTTCCTTTACGCGTTTCAAAACAAACTACTGAACATGTCATACAGGTATACAACAGAACTACAGTCACAGCATCCAGTTTAATGGACAAATCTATAACTTCTACAAGTATACAATTCCATGAAAGAAATTTCTCATCTTAAAAAGCATTGACATCATTCAAATGTAATTTGTTCTGTCAATCACCAATTAACTTTATTTCACTATATAACAATTACAAGTCAACAAGTACATAATCCCTTGAGTAAAACTTCTTGTCTTGCAAATCTAAAGTGTTACACTCTCAATCACAATGTCATTTATTTCAATTACATTAATCTGAAATCTGATTCGATTGTGACGGATTACATACATGTATACAAATCAACATTTGTATACATTAGTTGCACAGCAAAAAGAGTGACAATACGCGTGCTGCAAAAAAAATCAGAGCAGTGTGCGACTCATTATTTGGCACGAATCAAGAATGTATTTAACTGTTAATGCCAAGGCTGAGTGCCACCTGTGGGGCAATGGATGTGTCTTCCTTCCTTTGACCCTGATAAATATGTATGCCCAAATGCTAGCTTGGTATTACTAGTTTCATCCCAGACTCCCAGGAGCAAATTGTGATCACAGCAAATGAAAAATAAGTAGGGAAAGATTTTTGTTCATGTTACAGTGATGCAATCAAAACTCTGTGCAGCACACAAACACAATACAAACCTATACATGAATTTCATCCAGTGAAATCTTTAAAAATGTAGACAAAATCAGAAATGAGATCTTTTGACATTGAAACAATTTTTGACACTGCTCAAGTCAGTTTGTGTACATTGCATGTAGCCAACTGCCCTGCCTGTTGAATCTACAGATCTTTAAAGGGAGTACACTGATTTTCACATTTTGTACCTGGCTAATAGTAATAGACCGGTCTACTAACATATTCAAATTTGATGCATATTTCTTACAAAGGTTGTTCTTGACAATCTGGGCAGCGTTTCATGAAAATGTCATAAGTACAAGTTGGCCGACATCTCATTGAAACGCGTGTATGAAAGTTGACACGCGTTTGAATGGGATGTCGGTGAACTTGTACTAATGGCGGTTTTGTGAAACAATTCCCTGAAAGCTTGCCAGAGGATTACCCGACATAGCAAGAAGTAATGTATGCAGACTGGATTCCAAGTTTTGTAGTTCATTTATTAATAACAGGTAAATAGAATAACTTGTCTCTCTCTCTCTCTCTCTGTATTGTGCCATAATTCATATCTTGTTCTTTCATTTCCTGGTGTTACAGAATCACTTTCTTACTATCTCTCTCTTGTTCTCTTCTTCTCTCTATCTCTCTTTCTCTACATGTATACGTAGTTTGTGCAGTAAAGGCCTATATTTATCTGACATTCTCTATCTCTCTTCATCTCTATTGGTCTCTCTCTCTCTCTCTCCCTTTCTTTCTCTGTCTGCTGTCTGCTTGTCATTATAATTTAGATCCTTTTCTTTTCCTTTTTCATTTCATTTCATTTCATTTCATTTCATCTCACCTAGTTTAAAGTTAATAACAATTCGTCTTTGAGTACCGGGTATCTTAACTCGGAAATTGCAGCAAAACAACAATTTTGGTATGGAAATTTATTATGTCAAATGAAACCTTGTAACTGGTGCCATATATACATTATATCAATACCAAAAACAAATGGAACGAATGAGGAAAAGATTTGCATTTCACTATAAATTCCACGACTTATCCAATATAAATGTGCATGCTTTTAGTACATGATGTACACTCAGTTTGACATTGAATGTTCATGAATCAATACATTGTGTTAAATTTGTCATGGATGCATAATTATTGATTTGAATGAATGAAAATATGACATATTTATTGACTGAACACATGCAATCAATAGTATTTTTCATTAAAAAAATCTTTCTTGCTTCAGAAAAAAGAAATATAACAAAAACACACAAAAATACAAAGATTAAATATTCACAAAAATGAAATACTGACCTGATCCCTGCTGCCTTGTATCCTGAATTTTTCCTTTACTTTCCCTTTCCATTCTCGAAATAATGTCTTCGGCATCTTTTAATTTGTTTCTCATGTAATCTACTCCTCCCTCATTAGCACCAGTGTTAGATGAACTAGCTACAAGGTCTCTGAAAAATTGAAATAAATATATGATAATAAATGACAATACTTAAAATGAATGTGCATTACGGCTGTTTCTCAGACAGACTTTAAAGCCCCACTGCACTACTTATAGCTACTTGCGCCCTCTATATAGCAAACAATGCCTATTAAAGCGGTAACCGTTGGTCCCCCATGGTCCCCTTTTTCTTATGTTAATTGACAGCTGATTTGATGAGATAACCACCTGTTAGTGACCATGCAGGGAGGTCTAATCCCTCCTGGCCAAACTAGTCCAGATAGGCTTTCACAAATTGATCTTTCCTCTATCTGGGAACTACACATTGCCAGCTAGGGAAAGAATAATGAAAAAATAAGCTGCCCTGGCTTGATAGATCTAAGATAGGGGAATAGAACATTATAGTCATCATGGATTTTCCAGATGCATTTACTCAATAATCTAGATTACAAACTTTGAATAATTGATAATATCTAAAAAGACTAAAGACTCCCAAAAGAATCAACAGAGGTTTTGTGACCAGTAATATTCAAAACATGCCTTATTACAAAAGGCAGTCTAATTTCTCAAAAGTCAGCATTTTTCAATAGTAACATAAATACTATCAATAACTATGCTATGATTAATGCCATTGATATTCACAACGAGCATGATTTTAAAATAGAGTTTGTTGTGGTATTATTGACAGTATCTCATAAAATTTCTTCTAAATTGATTATGAAGGGAGGGAAGTGGGGGACCCAATGAAACTGAAGTTAAAAATGAAGGAGGAAAATGGTTGGACAAGTGAAGTAAGGGGAAAGGGGGTGGGGGGAGGAAATGGATAGATAATTTTTTTTTTGGAGAGGATGGGTGTGAAAGAAAACAGGAAAACAAGAGAGGAGCGATGAAAGAAAGATAGGTAGATATCATACTTTAATTCTTGAGTATGTTTCTTCAGTTCTTGATATTGTTGCCTGACGTTGATGAGCTCCTTGGCAAGATTCTCCAGCTCTACAGACTTGATACGTCTTTCTTCTGACTCCATGGGAGGGAAGAAGGACGTTGTGAGGTAGATCAGACTAACCAACCAGGCTAGCCCCATAATCAACCCCACCTTATATGGCGTCCTCATGGTTAACTCCTCCCGGCCTCTCTCACTGGTCAGGCAACCGGTTGACTCTAACTTTTGAGTTCAAAGCTGTAGAGATTAAATGAGAAAATAATTCAATACTACTTTTGTAGGGGTCTTGCATCAAGTACAGATCTAGGGTATTTAAATTGTATATGTTTTGAGAGAGATTATTAAAACCACAAAATCAAAGCTAGCATTCATTTGTAAACACATAGACACTTACCGGTACACATGTACAACATGTACAGAATATACACATCGCTCGTCAGTGTTTACAAGCTTATTAAGCTAGAACAGCTGCTCAGCTGAACCTACTGTACTACTTAGTACTAGAATTGACTTCAATAGATTTTGTGTGTATCAGCAGGCGGATACAGGGTTACCTGGCCAGACTGGCCAGCTTCAGCCGCCGAGTCTGGCTGCGGTTCTCACGAATCGGAACCGTACCACAATAAAAAATCTCATCAATTTGTGTTATAAATAATATAAATAATTAAACGTAGAACTTCAACAAAATTAACTTACACTATAGTCGATGGATCTACAGTTACATACCCCTGTAGGTCTACTTTGAATGCAATGAATTATTCTGCGTTCATTCTTTGACCATTATAATGGAAGAAAATACAGTTGCCATCAAATTCTTTAAAAGTTCGAGAACACTTGAACGTAACAAGACTAACATCAGCATCATCTGGCTTTAGATCTAGATCTATATTTATACCAGTTATACAATCACAGAAGTCAATACGTCGGACTAAGTCAAGACACTATCTCGGCCTTCCGGGATAACCATATCTTGCACATATTCACGGAGTTCAAAGTCCAAGCATACAAGAAACCTCAAAATAATAATAACATTGTATACAATACTTACAGCCCAAGTGTGATCACCAAGAAATGAATTTAATATAAAAAATTCATAACACGCCCGCGGTCATTTCGCTCACAAGGGGATCGAAACCTGAAGGAGCCGGAGAGGGATGAAATATGGTACACATATATCCCACACGCACGTACGGTATACCCTGGGTATATAGTGCAGTACCGGTACGTACACGTCGACTTGATTGTCGCTAGCGCTTCGCATCTAGCGCAATGTGCTTTTATAATCTTAGCTTGCAAACAAAAAATAATAATAGTAATAATAATTAAAAAACAAATTATATCGACCGACAGTTCGACATAGCCTTTTAGAATGTTTAGACTATATCTATGGTGTAACCGTGTAACAGAAGCGGCGCTCTCGCGTGGGGGGGGGCACAGTGCCCCTCCCCCACTTTTTTTGAATACCCCAAAATGTGCCCCTTTTACTTCAAATAAGTGCCCCTTTTCCTAATAAGTGCCCCTTCCCATTTCTTATAATTACAATTTGTACACCTCTGATAAATGCCCTAGCTATTACTCTGGCAATTAAGTGCCCCTTTTTCTACTTTTTTTTATAAATTCCCCTTTCCCTTTTGTAACAAATGCCCCAGTTTCTCCTTCTTATAAGCGCCCATTTGTACCTCTTATAAGTGCTCCTTTAATTTACTTTGAAAAGTGCACCTGAAAATTGCCCCTTTTACTAATTGACAGTTGCCTCTTTTCCTTTTAAATAATTGCCCTTTCCCTTCTGATAAGTGCCCAGTGTACCTTTCTGATAAGTACTCCTTCCCGTTCTTACAATGTCCCATTTCACCTCTGATAAGTAACCCTGTCAAATTATGATAAATTTTTACTTTTGATGTAATAACCCTTTGATAAGTGCCCCTTTTTACCTATATTTCCCACTGTCGCATACAAATTGTGCCCTTTTGTGGTCATCTAAAGAGGCCTATCTGGTTTCAAAGAATCGGAGCAGCTTATTTCTACCAAGCACCACAGTGAGAGGCAGTGGAACCGTTGGGGCACATTTCATTGATTGCATAAGAGCGAATTGTGCCCCTTTAACAAATATAATCGTGCTTGTATTCAATGCTATCAAATGTCCCTTATCTAGATATAAGAAGTGTGCTCTTTTTACACTAAAACCTCTCCCCCTTTAAACTACCATGACATATTCTACCCAAGTGCTAAAAGAGACATCTGCCAACCTATTATCATGTCATTTTAACTTCATAGCATGCCAAGGTATTTGTTCAAGAATATAAAGATATAGTTTCCAAACTCAAGGCAACTGCATTTACATTCATTCATTAACTGAGACAAAATCACCATACGTGCTAATGGCAAGATGTTATCATCTCTCATCTCCCCATGAAACAATAAATTTCGCATAACCGTAACTTCTCTAATATAATCTAATTCAAAGCGACTGAGGGCAATTTTTCTAAAAATTCCACCAAAACTTGCTCATTCTTTCATTATAAGATTGTGCATAATACCCCATAGGCTATTTCTTCTAATAATGTGAACTAAACGGCCTCAACATGATCTCGAAAATCTAAAAAAAAAAGAATATTCAGACCAGCACTCACTGAGCAACAAAGTTTGGTGCTAAAGCAGTATCTTGGACCACGTAAAGAGAACACATTGAAGATCACCCCTGATGATGTATTAATTACAATGTAGTGGTATATACGATGTCTAAAAAAAAAATCGCTTTGAGGTTACCCTTTGTACGTGCCCTTTTTCCCACAAAGTGCCCTTTTTTGCTGGTGCACCCCCTCTTGGAAAGACGCTCCGCCCCTGTAGTGTTTATACTGCAGAGTTCACGAGCGCTTGCATTGTATAAGACAGACATGATAAATCAAGACTGAGGTATGAAATGCAATTTAGGCCAAGTAAATGTGATTCCTGGTTTCTCGTCCGGATTATTTCAGTTTAAGGAGGAGGGTTTCCATGTTATTTCCTGCACATAAATAAAATGGTATAAGGTCAATTTCAATACGAATAATTTTAATTTGGTTTCATTTGTTCATGCATTTGACAAGCTCAAAACATGGTGAAAATGAATGGCCTACGTATTTTTTATTTGTACTTGTTACATGAATTACTTTATTCGAGAAAATTAGGTAGGTCAAATCCCGGGGGTCAAATATGATGTATGGTTTGGGAAATCATTATATGTACTAATGTGATTAAAAATTCACTGTTATAACCTTCTTCTATAATCAGAGTGTCTCCCTTTACACCCCTTTGATAATTATACCTTAAGTTTATCCCCTAATTGAACGTTCCTTTTGTTAAAAATTGTTTTTTTAAACACCCCAATTACTTTTCTTAACTTTTCAATACTTTGTCATAATTTCCAGTCACTCTTTTGTATTACATTTTAATGCCGTTATGTTGTTTGAGTTCACTTGATGTCATATCTCCATACTATGTAAAGAAAGCACATTTATTCATTTATTTCAGTTCCTGACGATGCATGGTCATGAAATAAAGTGACCCAAAACTCGCAAACATAACTTCTACTCTTAAAATGTCTAGGAGTGGAAATACAATTAAGCATCCCTTCGTTTTGGAGTGACGCTAAAAAAAAATGGAATACATTCTCCAAAGAGTGCTCCAAAGAGTGCTCCAAACCATTACTTTGAAGTGGATTCCATTAAATATTTGAGAAGAATCGAATAATAAAAAAGTGTCCCATACCACTCCTAAATGAGTGGTATATCCACTCATCTGCGTATTCAACATACGAATCATAATAAATATAGAATCAATTGCTATAATTTAGGGATTGAGAGTAGCGCCATCTCTGTCCAATGCGAGATAATCTTTGACTGATGATGATCTAGGCCTACATGGAAAAAACCGTACAGATCAACAATGTACAGTTCGGTAGAATGAGTCTGGCAATAGATACAGAAAACATTGTCAAACAAGACTACCCGACTACCCGACTACCCGACTACCCGAAAAGCAGAGCTTGTGTTAGGAACGTCTGGATTTAATTTTAATCAGCCATTCCAAAAACTGATGCTCCCTCTATGGGAGTCTTGGAACACTCTGCAGAACTGAATTTAATTTTGAAGATTTTCAAAGATTTTCTCCCGTTATTATGTTTATAGACCTCTTGTTTTATTTTATTTTAATGATACAGTGTAATTCGCCGTTATTTCTATATTTCACTTCCATCAATTTCATAACATTCAACAACAGTACTTAATTTAAATATTATTATTCATCAATTTTGTAACTGGGAACAAATGAATGAATTAAAGTTGTTAACTCAGAAAAAAAAAATTGCGATTAAATAATGAAGCCACATTGTTTTGTATAAAAGTGGAATTCAAACAATCCAATTAGTAAAGGGACCAAAATGATAATAAACTGCAATTTAAAACGTAAGAAATTAACTTCATATCAACCCTGTCTTTTTTTCTTTTCTTTTTAAATAAATATTTGAATGTGGATGATTTTGATTGACAATGGTCGTACGATCATGATTTCGTGCGCTAGAGTTGCCAAAGATTTGACATTAAAGATACTATGTCCCTTTGCAGCCAACATCAAATTCTGTAGAACTTTGCAGGAATTATGAATATGTCATGTATGTCCTATCTGTGAAATTTAAACGTTAGCAGTGTCCTAATATTCAAATTATGCAAGGAAACCCGTTTACTTGCTAGACTTCACTGTCAGACACTATTGAGTGACTGACTGGCTTTTTTCTTCCATACATAAAATTAGCTGTAAAGGGTACATGAGCATTTGTCTACATCAATAACCCACTTCTTGTAATGGCCAAAATTAAACTGATTGAATCTTTGCGCAGCATAAAACGTACGACCATTCGGTACAATGGTCTGAAAAATCAGACTATTACTTACTGGCTCTATAGCTCCTAAGTCGATTCGACAACTAATAGTCGTTATTTTCCCACTTAAAGACATTTTCAAGCCCCTTTTTTAGGGAAGTTCTAAATTAGTATTGTCTTTCAAATGCCGTTGGAATTTAACCTTTTCATTTTGTTGGCCTGCAAATGGGACATAGTACCTTTAAATTGGAGGTGGATATAGTCATGACCATCGGTCAAGCCAGTACATGGGAATGATATTGATGATGATGATGATGCAGGTGATTATTATCATGATAATAGTAATAAATATAGAAATAATAATAATGATAATAACAATAATGACAGTAAAACTAATAATGATAGTAATTAGTAATCTATTTTCGCCTCAGGATTATACAGATAAACATGTCAGTAAAAACAATCGCTTTTGACTGATCGCCTGTGTGACCTTTCAGGTGGGCGTTTATCGGGAACGTGATAGGATAATTGCTTATAATTTCCATCCTCCATCCTTCCCTTCTCTCTCTCTCTCTCTCTCTCTCTCTCTGTTTTTCTTTTTCTCTCTGTTTCTCTTTCTCTGTTTATCTCTTTCTCTCTTTCTCTCTCTGTTTCTCTCTCTCTCTGTTTCTCTCTCTCTCTCTCTCTCTCTCTCTCTCTCTCTCTCTCCTTTTCACATTCCTCTTTATTTTGCCTTGAATGCATACGTGAACAAGACAAGGTAACGAAGATGAGGATGTCTTGAGGTGATAATCCTTGAAATTATATTCTTCTTCATATCATGAGGGTAGTACTTGTACATGTATTAGTTATTTTGATCTTTTGTATGGTTATTATAATCATGATGGCGTCATTGCCAACCATTCTTCATCCTCATCCGGTGCATGTTTGAAGCATTAAAGGTACTATGTCCCATTTACATGCCAAACAAATGAAAAGGTTAAATTCCAATGGCATTTGTAAGATAATACTAATTTAGAACTTCCCTCAAAACGAAAAGGCTTGAAATGTCTTTTTGTGGGAAAATAACGACGATTAGTTGTCAAATCGACATAAGTGATTGCAATCACTTACGTAAATAGTCTGATTTTCAGACCCTTGTACCGAATGGTCGTGTGTTATGTGCTGCGCAAAGATTCAATCAGTTTAATTTTGGCCATTACAAGAAGTGGGTTTATTGATGTAGACAAATGCTGCATGTACATGTTACAGCATATTTATGTATGTTATTACCAAAGAAAAAAGAAGTCCGTCAGTCACTCAATAGTGTCTGACAGTGAAGTCTAGAAAGTAAACGGGTTTCCTTGCATAATTTGAATAATAGGACATTGCTAACGTTTAAATTTCACAGATAGGACAAACATGACATATTCATGATTCCTGCAATGTTCTACAGAATTTGATGTTGGCTGCAAAAGGGACACAGTATCTTTAATGCTTCATTTCCGTACTCATGCGTGCTGTCATCCATGTTTTCAATGTCAAAGATTCCATTTTCATCTTATGTTGATTATCGTCCTGACTTGTGTGTACTGTAAGCTTCATCTTACTAGTAAAGATTATTTTATTCCAGTACAAACAATAAAACAGTAAGTGGATCTAATCAAATTATGTCAGTTGCCGTACAAATGAGCACATCTTTATATCCAATTCAGTTGTAGATATGACGCCAATTTTCAGACGTTATTGAACTAATGTTTAATATTTTAATATTTTATTAACCATGTTAACCAGGTTAATAGTGTATTAACCATCATTCATTGATTCCTAGTGTTCTCCCATTCATATTTGAGGAAAAACATTTGTGTGATGCCTATGTGTCACTACACGTAAATCAATTATTATAACATAATTTATGGTCACATGTTAATTATGCATGCTGAACTTTGCTGAAAGCCGATTTTTTTTTTTTTTTTCGTATAATGAGGGCACTAATTAAGCCCCCTGCATTTGCTGAATGAAGTATGCCTATGCATTCCATCACGTTGACCACCCAATTTAACTTTTTACTCTCTCGCTCTCTTGAAAAGGGAACGACGCTCCTGCCATTACCCCCCTCACTCTCTCTCTCTCTCTCTCTCTCTCTCTTTCGGTTAAGACGCCACTTGGAATTCTCTTACGGAATCTACGAAGCGGATCAGACACGCTATCAAGCAAGACCTGTATAGGCCTACTCATTCAAAAGACAATTGATTTGATTGGTGATATAAATGGAACACAAAGACCACATTCTCCGGTACTTGGACCTAGGGTCCAGAATTAGCGTTCAAAGAAGGACCAACGTCATTGGGCGTTATACCTCGCATGATTAAGGTTTCTACAAATAGTCCCTCAAAATAGAACTATTCAGGTTTTAACGTTTTTATTACATGATCAGGTTCCGAACAGATGGATTCCGTCTTGGAAAACAAAATAGTGGCAGTTTAGAAGAGAAGGGACGCAATCAACCTCGAAGTTTAGGCTCAAAAAAATATATAGTGTTACCATGTTACAGTCTATTCAATTTAGGGATCAAAGTTTTCATTGTATAAGTTTGTTTAGCACGGTCAATTTCTAAACAGCTCCGTCGAAAGAATAATGTTTTACAGAGTCATTGATTTATACGCAATCAAGTTCGAAATGATAGTCAGCAAAAAAATGCATGGATTAGTGTTTTCTTTACATGAGTTGTAAAGCACGGTCAGTTTAAAAATAGATGCATTGTGCCTCCGAAAACAATTGCAGTTTGAAAGAATAGGTCCATTACTGTTGCGCAATCAAGTTTGAAGTTAATGCCCAAAATAGTAGGTCTACATACAACTTAGGATTATCTGTTGCGACTTTGTTTAACATGGTCAGGTTCAGAATGAATGTTGCTACGAAAAGCAATATTTAGAAGAGTATAGGGACATTATTCTTACGCAATCAAACCTTCAGGGATTAACGTTTCCATGACATAAGTTTGTTAGGATAGCATATAGGTTGTGAGTATAGATGCACGGATTGGGACTCGGTAAACACGATCCCAGTTTGGAAGGGTGGGGACACAGTCCGAAGTATTTGTTTGTACATGTACATTGTGTATTTTTCCTGCGTTCCTTGGGTGGTAGGGCCGACGAGAAGAAATTGCCATTTTCTATTGAGTGTACAGAAGGGCATCTCATGTTTAAAATGATGTTGTAACCATCGCTGAACGATATGCTACCTGTTTAAGAATTGAAGCAGATTGACCCCCTCTCTCTCTCTCTCTCTCTCTCTCTCTAGGATTAGTTAATTCTACAACGCATTGAGATGTCGAAGTGTAAATAAAATGACACGTTCGTTTGGCTTCATCATTGCTATAATCAAAGAGATGTGATATCTCTTTGCTATAATGTACTCCAAACGTTCAAATAAGATTAAGAAACCCGACCAAGACACTCTTATTTTGTACGCACATCTATAGAACTTTTCTGACATCTATAAGGAAGTAATCTTTTTTGGATGTTTCTCAGTACTAGTCTCTGCATTGAAAAATGATAGCAAGTTTAAGGTAATCGGTGGCGGATCCATGCAGGCTTCTCTGGAAGAGGAGTCCGAAAGCACTCTCACAAGTTAAGAAGAAGAAGGAGGAGGGGAAGAAGAAGAAGGAGGAGGGGAAGAAGAAGAAGGAGGAGGAGAAGAAGAAGAAGGAGGGGAAGAAGAAGAAGGAGGGGAAGAAGAAGAAGAAGAAGATAAAGAAGATGGAAAGGAAGGCGGGGAGAGGAGGAGAAGAAAAGAACCCCGTAATCACATCATCACAGCCCCCATCACAGACCTGCATCCCCCCACTGAACATTGCTGAAACCGCCACTGACCACGTGCGAGATGCAGGCAACACAATTGCACACTTAATATAAGGGGATAGAAAGGGTGTGTAGCCATCCTACAGATCTATCTATAGAACTTAAGGGCGGATGAGCTCACATAGAGCCAACGGCCAGCTACCATGGAAGAGTTTGGTACCTCACCATGTATATTACCATTGTCTGCAACATCATGAATAAGTACAAACAGAAAGAAAAACGAGATGCAAGCCTGACTGGTCCCCGAACATTTAGTCCTGCTGTAAATAGCCTTCGGGAAGAGTTGCTGCCTTTGCAAATAAGGTACATGATAATGACCAACCTAGTTCAAAGCCTTCGGGAAGACTAGGTTGTGATGCTCTGTCCCTGAAAACAAGAGGAAAGCGACTGCGCATTGCGACATGGAATGTTAGGACGTTGTATAAGGCAGGAAATTAGATAACCTCATTCAGGAGGCTAATAGGATGAAACTAGACATTATAGGTATTGCGGAAACTAGGTGGACTGATAATGGATGCGTGAAGAGAGATGATTACACCTTCATATACTCCGGAGAAAAACACCAACATGGTGTTGGAATGTTAATCAAGAAAATCTCGAGAAACACATTCTAGGTTACTGGACATTAAATGAGAGAATAATGTTAATGAAGTTGAAAGCTAAACCGTTTAACCTAGCAATAATTCAAGGGTATGCCCCAACCAGTGATTACAGTGATGAACAAGTAGAAAAATATTACGATCAAATAGACGAAATGCTAAAGCATTGTAAATCAACAGAAGTTGTTATCGTAATAGGTGATTGGAATGCTAAAGTCGGAGAAGGTAAGGATGGAAAGACTGTTGGACAATATGGACTAGGCCATCGAACGGGGTGATCGACTTGTTCAGTTCTGTAAGGAACATGATCTAGTGATAACCAACACCTTTTACCAACAACATAAAAGAAGAACCTACACCTGGAAGAGCCCAGGAGATGTAAATAGAAATCAGATCGACTATATTTTAATAAAGAACAGGTTCAAGAATTGTATCAAGCAGGTAAAGACATGCCCAGGGGCTGACATAAATTCTGATCACAACCCGGTGATTGCAGAAGTTGAAATAAAGCTAAAGAATACACCCCCCAGAACAAAAAGAAACTCTCTTCCGGATGTCACAGCTCTAAATAAAACAGACATAGCAGAAAAATACCTTATGGAAGTTAGTGTAACCCCCATAAAAATGGCAGTTACTAAACTGTACTATGATTACAACACCCCCCTGTATTTTATTACACTTTTGATATATATATATATACATATATCTTTCTCTTTCTTTATCTCTCTCTCTCTCTTTCTCTCTTTCTCTCTCTTTCTATCCATTCTTTTCATCTCATACTTCCAGTGTAAGAAACAAACTCTGCTTTGTGCTCTCTATGCATGCAGTTTAGTGCAATATGGGTTTGCTCCCACCAAGATTATTTTCCTCTCCCAGTTTAAGAATTCTTGCTGGTAGACAATTTATTTGCTAGGGCTTTGACCGTCAACAACACTGGACACAGTGTTTGGGATTATATTGTCTCCCAGAGATTTCGGTGCCTTTTCCCCTTTGTCTACTCCCTTTAATAGGACCCTCTTTTTCTTAGTGGTGTTAGCAGGTAGAATGTGTCCCTTCAGGATGTGGCTACTGTTAATCTCTGTATTCAGGAGAAGTATAGTTTAAAGTGGTTGTACTAAGAACAAGCGAGCATTATGCTTTTCTATCTTTCAGAATCTCCTATATTGGTGATCGTGCTGTATCACCGATCGAGTCTAATAATATTAATACTTCTATTTTTGTGTAATAATATTAATACTTCTATTTTGTGGTGTTATTTAGGTTTGGTCATTTACCAAAGCTTTGTGTATTGTGTATTGGGATGATTCGTATTTAAGTTTTAATTATTATTATTGAAGTAGTATATAGCAAACTTCTATTTTAGAGTTCTAATTTCTGTCGTTGTTATTCCTAATTAGGGCAAAGACAAAATGCCTGAGAACATGTGTTTACATTACATGTATGTATGCGACATCATATATATATATATATTGCAGTAATTGAAATGCATATAATCATTGACATTGGCGTCGGACCTGTGTCTGCAAGGGTTTTAAATATTATAGCGCGGTAAGGACGGATATTACCTTTAAGACCATGCTGTAGAGAGGTTTTGGGTTCGAGACAAAGGATGGGTTGGTTTAATTAAAGGGTGCAAGCATGGTCCTATCACATGATGTTAGGGAACCAATAAGAAGTCTAGTTGGAAGGAAGGGTGATGTGGGTCTGGACAGTTTAATAAAACTTTGACACTTGAAGTTTCCAGCTCATTCTCTGCCCAGCTGCCATTGCTTCGAACACTGCCCTGTATATATTCAATCTCCATGTTGGAGCATGTGCTACAAAATATATCTGTAGCCTCTACCTGATTTTCTTCTTCGAAACATATACAAAATGTATATATCAACTTTACTTTCTTCAAGTTTCTCTAAGTTTTGAGAGAGTTTCCTGTTTAATATTTGATTGGGCATTTCATCCAACTTCAACCTTATGAGTTGGTTATCATCCCAGTTCCTGATTTTTATATTCAAGCAAGTGTTGGCTCTTTTACTAGGTCTTTTAGTTGGGTCTTTTATTTGATGAATTTCATCAAGCTTCATGCGGCTATCATTCAACTTGTTCCTGTTTTCTGCGTGCTGCAACGTCCTCTTCGACGACGCCGAGACGCCGGATACTGATCAACCGCGTATACCGATCGATATCGTAGCGAGCTCATGAACATTTAATAATTTGGTTACTTTAATATTTAAATAATAGCCGGCTTAGTTATAAGTTATAATACCTTATAATGTTATAAGTTTTGGTTTTGGTTTATTTCAATGTTTTATTGATTTGCAGTTGTTTATTGACAACAAGCTAATAAAGGCATTGCCAGGTTATTTTGTTAAAACGTAACCTCAAGTGTAATTTCTTTATTTATGGACCTGGGAAATGTGACATTCGGGTTACATTAGAAATAGGTATAATTGTCTAGTCGCAGAAGAAATAGAACAAACAAATAATGAAGTAAATGATATTGAGAAACTAGAAGTGGAATGGAAATGCTTGAAAAAAAGCATTCAGCATGGAAATAAGACACTACCAACTAAAAAGAAACCAGCAAAACAACCATGGATGACAGAAAAGATTCTGAACTTGATGCAGGAGAGGCAAAAGCAAGTCACAAACTCCAAATCATACAGAATCATCAATAAGGAAATTGATAATGAATGTAAAAGAGCAAAAGAAGAATGGCTAACTCAAAAATGTGTTAGAATTGAGCATTTCTCCAAGACAAACCAAACAAATGAAATGCACAGAGAAATCAAGCATTTTAAGAAGAAGAAAAACAAGGCAGCAAGCGGATGTATCAAGAACAAGGATGGAACATCTTCCCTCTTTGAAAAGGATGATATTAAACAAAGATGGGAAGAATATATCCAAGACCTATTTGACGATGATAGAGGTCCAGAACTTCCAATCACTGACAACGAGGGTCCAAGTATACTTGAATCAGAATTTAAACAAGCTCTGCATTCACTGGGAACTTCTAAATCTGAAGGCCCAGATGGGATAACACGGGAAGAACTTGTGGCCTTAAAAGAATTTGGGATTGAACATTTGACTAGTATTTGCCAAATGATATACAATACAGGTCATATTCCTGAAGATCTGAAAAAGTCAATATTTGTGCCAATTCCAAAGAAGCCTAAGGCAAGTGTATGTGAAGATTTCCGGACAATTAGCCTTATGAGCCATGTAACCAAGTTGCTCTTAAAGATCATTCTCAACAGAATAAAAATTCAAATTGACAATGAAGTAGGTAAGGAACAGTTTGGTTTTAGACCTCAAAGTGGTACTAGAGAAGCAATATTCTGTATGAGAATGGTGACAGAAAGGTATATGGCAGTAAATAAAGAAATATATATGTGCTTTATTGACTACTCTAAAGCATTCGACAAAATTCACCACGAAAAATTGATTGAAAGCTTAGAAAAAATAATCTAGATGGTAAGAACACACGTCTCATATCTAAACTTTACTGGGAGCAGACAGCTGCCATCAAAATTAACAATGAAATTACAGGTTACACAAAAATCAAAAGAGGAGTACGTCAGGGATGCGTAATGTCTCCATCCCTGTTCAACTTGTGCACAGAATTGGTATTCAGGGAAATTTCAGATATGAAAGGTGTTAGTATTGGGGTGTAAATATTAATAATTTACGTTATGCTGATGACACTGTACTTTGCGCAGAGAATGAAGCAGATTTACAACATGTATTGGATATTGTAAAAGTCAAAAGTGAAGAGTTTGGTCTAAGCATGAATGTCAAGAAAACTAAATCAATGATTTTTAGTAGAACAGAGAACAAGCCTAGAATATGTTTGAAACTCAATGGACATATCATTGAGCAAGTCAGTAATCACATCTACTTAGGACAAAATATCACAGATGATGCCAGATGCGAAGCAGAAATAAAAAGAAGAATAGAAATTGCTCGGAATACATTTCTGGCAATGAAAGGATTATTCACAAATAGAAAGGTGAAATTTGCACTTAGGTTGAGACTAGTAAACTGTTATGTATGGTCTGTCCTATTGTATGGAGCAGAAACATGGACAATAAACAAGGCCATGGAAAATAGAATAACATCTTTTGAAATGTGGATCTACAGAAGAATGATGAAGATATCTTGGAAACGAATGAAAACCAACAAAGAGATATTGCACATGGCAGGGCGTAAACAAATTGCACTAGTAGGATTAGTTAAGGAGAGAAAAGTCAAATACTTTGGTCATGTTAAAAGGCACCAAAGCCTCTTAAAGGATGTATTGGAAGGAAGAGTGGAAGGAAGTAGACCTAGAGGGAGACCCAGAATCAACTGGGAAGAGAATGTCAAGAACTGGAGTGGACTAAAACTGCGAGAGTGCACCAGAATGGCAGAAGATAGAGTGAAATGGAGAGATGTTGCAATCAACCTCCGAACTGGGAGAAGATACTTAGATAGATAGATAGAAAGGGGGATATAATATATAATCAACTAAATTATTCATTCCTCTTGTATTTTTTTTTTTTTTTTTTTTGGGGGTGTCGTAACTCAAGAATGAAAGGTGGACTGGTTGAATTAGGGCCTTTGTTGAATTCATTTAGATGTAAGCTTTACAAAAAAACATTCTGAAGATAAACAAATCGGGACAAATAAATTATAAATTTTTCACATACTAATTTTTTATACAAAACTTGGTAAGGGTAAGAAAAATTCATTTGTTAAATGTATATATACATATATATATATATATATATATATATATATATATATATATATATATATAAATAATTATATTGAAAATGCTTAGGGGAACAATGTCCAACGAGATGCAGAGAAAAAAAATAGTAGAAAATATATTGATTCATAACGCATGTATATTATATATCTTCAAAGTTGCAATGATATTATGTGTAATATATTTCTTAATATGTTCGATGAAAAATAATGGTATATTTGCGTTTATTTTACTTTATTATTTATCATTATATAGAACATAATGTATATAATCACTGTATTATATGATTATACCTCCTGCAGGCTGCAACCCCCCTCTCTCTCTATATATATATCATCATGTTCATCCAAATTCTATGAAACACATTCTGTTCTCTTCATTTTCTGTTTCTTTTCATTATTATCATATCAGAATAATTTGTCTGAACGAGTAATTTCTGTTTAACATTCCGACGTACTCAAGACACACTATGAAAGGCTCTTTGACTTTGTTCAACTCATTGATCTTATGTTAACTTGTACAGATTAGTCATCTCAAATAATGCAGGCTATGCCTGCGCCCTACACTTAAACATAAGAAGAAAAAAGGAAAACCGAGGGAAATCGAAGTCGTAAAATCAACTTTTAATCCATAGGACAGCTTAACAACCCTGAATACAACGGTGAAACAATGTACTTGTATATACAGATAAAAACCAAATTAGTCATACTACTTGTAAATTTGATATCATTTGTGTTTTTTTTTACTCAAAAATGAAAGGTGGACTGGTTGAATTGGGGCCGTTGTTTTATATGTTTTAATCTAAGCTCCGACATGTCTCATTCTCAAGAAAAACAAATCGGGAAAAAAATAGTTTTTCACATGCTTTATAAAAAAATTACAAAACTTGGTAAGGGTATGAATAATTTAGTTGTTAACTGTATATCCATGTAAAACCATGAAACGCTCACTTCACCTGATAATGATAAATCGAAAATGCTTGTGAAGTTCAATCCATGCTTCTTGTGTAGTCCATCTACAGTTGTGAATTAACATATTTTCTACTACATTATGTGTGTGTGTGTGTGTGTGTGTGTGTGTGTGTATATATATGTTTTTTGTTTACAATATTGAATTAGAAATATTATTATATAGATAGATAGATAGATAGATAGATAGGGAGAAAGAGAGAGAAAAAAAGAAAGGGAGGGAAGGGAGAGAGAGAGAGAGAGAGAGAGAGAGGGGGAGAGGGGAGGAAGGGGGCGAGAGCTGGAAGAAAACAAAACTTAATAGCAAGTATCTGTTTTTTACATCCCATGATGTGGTGGATCGAACAGAAATTGTTAACGCATTAAAAAAAAAGACTTTATACAAAACTGAAATGTTGCTTGGTTGAATTATGTGAATAATGAATATTTTGCATAGAATTTACACAAATCTGTACAATGATCATTTTTATGAGTTTCAAGGAGTTATCACAAATAACTCTTATACTTTTTAACATAAATATTGAAAAAATGGATCAAGGTGCTATTTAAAGCAAGTTGACATGCATATGGCAATGGTAGGGAATTTCTTTTACATCATCCTTAGCTATGAAGAAATCAATGATTTTAGGTGTATTTGTATTTGTAACATCCTCTATAATCTAAACCTGAATTCAGAAATCATTAATGAAATTTTGGGAAACTTAGCAAGAACAGCCATCCCCGCCCTCTCCATGACCGAACCCATGCTCTGCCACTGCGGACATACATATTGATCAAATCATTGAATGGTTAAAGGATGGAATAGTATTGAGTACAATGACCAGAGAATCAGACTATACAGACAAAAGTACAAAATGTAGGCATAAAGTTGACCCCACAGTAAAGTAATGGCGCGTCGATCGATTTTCTTTCTTTTTCACCCGGTCCAGTTCCGTTCTGACGACTGTGCCCAATTATCATGATGAGTCTAAAGATGTCTTTAGAAAATGACACATTCATTGAGTCACGGGGCTTTATTTCGATTATGTTTATTGTTGGCTCATATCAATATTTCGCTTGGAAAATTTAGCATGTTGAATACAAGCAACACTTTAAATAAGAAAAGGGTAATAACTATACACCAAAAACAATAACAGCGTACACATTGTGTCTTAATTATGCAGCATATATGTTTTATTATTTACTCATTGTTATTTTGTTGTATTACCGGTAGGCAATAATGTGTAATATATGAAAATCAAATCACATTGAAGTGTTTGAAGACTTTCGTAAATATGATAGTTGCAGCCTACGTTTAAAAAAAAAGATCCCTTATGATAAGATGAGCAAAACCTAACCCGTAGGCTGACTCGAGGGACCAATCCCTATATAGTACGCTATTAATATACTACCGGCTGTTATCCGCCGAAAACTCTTCTTTTTTGTCGCGAAGTAATAGAAAAGGAAACTGTTAAAACATTTCAATAAGGCAACCACATCGTGTAACCGTAAACCATATTTATAGAAAAAAAATGATTTCTTAGAAAGGGCCATTATTCGCCAATTCAGGCACTCATGTTGCGTGGATTATGAGCAGCGCCGTAGCCAGAGTTTGATGTTTGGGGGCACATACATGTAATTGATCGACGTCCTGGGGAGGGATCTATGAGGAAGTGTGTATGATCTTGGAATTTTGGGGGGACGTGCCCTCGCCCCGGCTACGTGCCTGATTATGAGCACATTTTACACAGTTTCTTATACTTTTCTTATTTTAAAATTGCTTCTCAATGAAAACTGTTTTTGTCAAAAGTAATGAAACGTGACATGATTGACATGCTCGGTGACATCTTTATGCGGATGACACGGTCATTTATTATTCACATAAAACTCCAAAAGTGGTGGGAAATCTTTTAAATAAAGAAATTAATAGCCTTGATGCGTGGATGAATAACAACAACTTAAAGATCAATTACGACAAAACTGTATGCATGTTACTAGAAAGTTAGGAACACATAGCATGCTTAAAAAACAAGCGCTTTTGAATATCTAAATCAAAGAACAACGGTTGTCCCAAGTAAAAAGCTTTAAATATCTCGGTGTACATGTGGATGAAAAATTAAAATGGGATGTTCACATTGAACAGACGTGTAACAAGCTAAGTAAAATGGTTAGTTATTTGTGTAGAATAAGACAATTTGTGAATAATTTCATGTCCGAATTGAAATTAATCTATAATTCCATCATATTACCCCACTTTGATTACGGGGATATATTATGGCAATCTGCCAGCAGTAACTGTTTAATACAGCTCCAAAAAATTCAAAATAGGGCCGGTAGAATAATACTAAAAATTAACCCTTATTCGCATACTTCTACCGGTCAAATTCCTAGCTGTCTTGGTTGGCAAATGATACGTGAAATGCAAAAAATCCATTTATTACTCTTAACTTACAAAACATTAAATAACATGACCCCTGAATATTTGAAAGACATGTTTGAGTTTAAACCCTCGCCATACTCCCTCCGTATAAAATGAACATAACCTCTCTTTACCTATGCCAAGAATTAATTATTGTAAAAGAACTTTCGTATACAGAGCGTCTTTTCAATATAATAAATTATCCCCTGATTTGCGTCAACTTCCCACTTTTGCCACCTTTCTGACTGACTGTAATCACCCTATTGTTGTACCTCTTTATGTATGTATATATGTTTTTTGTTTTTTTAATAACTATTTATATTAAATTATGTTTTCGACTGATACTTTGTAATTATTTATTCTGTTCATTTCTAATATTATGTATATTTTGTACATTGTATAAACTGGCCCCATGGAAGACCAGCAGCAACATTATAGTTGCAGCTGAAAATGGGCTACCAGCCGTATTTTGTCCTTTTTTCCTCTGTATGATTACTTTGTATGCATTTTATCTGATTTTATTATACGGAAATTAAAAAAAACAACAACAAGTCATCAAGGCTGTCGTGCGAAAAAGGCTAATAATAAATTAATGACAATGGCAGCGGTATTGACTCCACGGAACATTTAATAAACAACAACCTCATTAATACAAAAAATAGAATGTAGTTATAACTATAATCAATCTAATCAAACTAATTGAGCTTCTTTTCTGAAACTGTCACAATACCAAACCGTCATATTTATTTTCTTTCTGTTATAATTCAATCAGGAGCTCACCGATATTTATTTGGTCAAAATACGAAACCGTCACATTATTTCTTTTTGTATATATAATGACCTGACTGATGTTTCTTTTCTGAAAATATCACAATATCAAACCTTTATTTGTCTTCTCTTTCTAATTTAATCAGGGGAGCATTCACTGATCTATGCTAATTACATGAGGAAATCATTGATTTGTAAGGTTTGTTACCAATACTGCTGATGTAGTATTCGCGATTGATTTAATGAGAGAATATTGTCTACTTTCATCTGTCACATTTTCAGTGGTGGAAATAAACACCTTTTGTTGTTGGTGGTGGTGTTTTGATGTTGTTATTGTTTTGTTGTCGTTATTGTTTCGATGTTGGTATTGTTGTTGTTGTATTTTGTGTTTTATTTATTATTTTAGTGAAGTTACTACACACACACACAACAACAAAAAAAATCATCATTTGGAATAGTAGATGCATAGCTGGGGTACCATTAATCTGGAATTCCATGCACCCTGACATCAAAGTGATTGGAAGTTTCTATAGAAATCCCATGAAGAATTACAAAATCATTATAAAGTCGTTATATATGTTTCAAAGACAATCTTTCTCTTCGTCCTTCTCTTCTGGGTAGGTCAAGTCCATTTTTTGTGGGTTTTGTTGTTGTTTGTGTGTCTGTTATTTTAATAATATCTATCTAAACAAAAAATATTATCCATGAGATGGTTTGACGGTTTGTTTTTATCTGACTTCTAAGATGAAATCAAGCATGATAAAGAATATTCATCAATCGATAAAAAACAGTGACGGATACATCCTATAAAATCATCTTGAAAACACGTCGTGATTGTTCGAAAATGTAGGTGCTCCAGAGAAAAATTTGTAGGGGTTATATTAGCCCCTTATCAAAATGATAAGAAAGTATTGTACATCTTTTGAACTATTGAGATTGACTTCATTTTACCGCATACGACGACGAACGTACAATGAAATAATTGAAATACTTTTGAAAATGTAAAGCAGTATATTTTTCTGATGTAATACATTACATGTATTTATATAGACAGGCCTATTGTCAATTCTATGTGTCATTTTCAGCAATTCGGTCAATGGACTGTTGTTTGTTTTGTTGACTTGTGTTATATTCATTCGAATAAACCGTTCAGTTCAATTCAATTCTTTCGGCATGTTCGATACAATTCAATTTTGTCTTAATACTACGGTGTTCGTAAATGTCAACGCGTATAAATTTTAACCTGTTTACAGGCATATAATTATATACAAAATAAGCACCCCATTATGATGGCACGAATAATTTTGTCACCACCCCCGTAAACTTGGCCTTTAAAGACAATAATATTATTTTCATACGGTCATCTGCGCAACATGATCCTTACTAGGAGCTTGTTTGTACTTTGGCTTTGCTTTCACAAAATACAATCATTTTCACCTTTATTGCCCAACCTGCCGGATGAAAGAGGGTAACTTGTGGCGTCAGATAATCATGATGCATGAATCGGATCCGCCTAAGCACCCCCAGATAAAGACTCTAGCATCTATTCATCCATTGTCCTTTATCGACTGTGGCGGCTTAGACTATTAATGAGAAGATAAGTACAATAGTGAGAAGTAATCTTCAAGGCCCCTCATCCACGATTCGTCTTAACTTGTGTAACGCCGCGAGTCACATCAATGCATAGGTGTACCAATAGAGCTGTACGATGAGATATAACTCTATAAGGTACGTCCGTAGTACGCTCGGGATGCAAGGTTTTGTTTGTGTAAGGGCCGAAAAGTTATTGGCTCCGCAGGCGAATAGTGAAAGAGCACCCCCTTACTCATATTTTATGCCACCTTTTCAATTTTTAATTTGAACGAAAGCAAATTTAAGAATTTTATTGTATAGTTCGAAAAACAGTTTAAACCTGTATACTAGCTGTAGACTATACCTCAAATATCCTGAGGATTATACCATGGACCTACTACGAGTACCATGATTATACAGTCCCAGTTTAGCTACCATAATATTGTGGAAAAAAATAAAGATTGTTATTCTCAATTTTTTTGATAATTATGTATAATACATGGAACTCCCTATAAATCCCTCGGACTGTGCATGCTGAGACGCCACACGCGTATAAAACATGGGTACCCTTGCACATCGATGGTTACTACTCATACTTTGCGTGCTTAGTGGAGCTGACTAAGCCCTCTCCGTAATTGAAAACTCTCTGCTAAAGCTGTCCACTGCCTTTGATGAATGATGTAAGCTACCACCGCTAATCGGTATATCGTGTAAACTCTCAGCTTAATAACACCTTTCTAAGATTTCCCACTCCTATATAACAAAAAAAAAAAAAAAATACTCCGGAAATAAAGGTTGACTTGAAGCCCTTGCCTTTTTGCACATTTCACATAACTAGAGTCAAGAGAAAATAAGAAAGGAGAGAGAGAGAGAGAGAAGGGGGGGGGGGGCATTTTGGGGAGGGTTACAGAAAAGAGATCACTTCACTATGCAGGTAAATTTCGGAAATTTGTTGGATTGTATATGAATTAATTTGATTTGATTTGATTTGAGATTTTTGTAAATGATCTGAATAGGGTTTAGAATTCGGGGTGGGGTTGGGTATACATCTTTTACAATACCTGGGCCCTACTTCGTCATCAATAACAAATCCTAAATTTCTATGGCAAATTTGCTCTCAGCCAATCAAATGCCACGATTTCAGTAGCTTATACCAGTTATCATAACTTGTTATTGATAACAAGTTACATGAAACAGGGCCCAGGTTCCACCAATGCCTCACATACCTACACCCACATACATACACGCACATCCACCCACACACGCATTTCGTGCCTCGCCTTCACCATCAGAGAATAATGACCTCAAATCAACCGTCCCATTGTTTGCCGACAATGTAAGCTGCAAACATTGATCGGGTGTTTATGAAGTTTAGAAACAAAACACGCTATCCTTCGTGTTAGACAATAGAACATATCGTCTTGCTGTCATGAACTACATCAACTTTCACCTTCAAGGGTGTGGGCGCCATGTTTTGTTTTGTTTTCACAAAAAGCCGACGTCAATGCATGATAGCCGGTGCCAACACAACGCTTTTGTTTGTTATAATTTCTGTTTGTTATAATTATGTCAATCTTGAGTATGAGTGTCTTTATATACATTTTAATAAATCTTGAGTCTTAGTGTCTTTATGTGTTACACATTTTGATATATTGAGTATGAACGTCTTGACGTATTATTATATAAATATTTAGCGTTACTACGGTAAAATGCGCGTATATTGTTTCTAGGTTACCATGTTTCTAAGTTATCTTGAGTCAAAAATATTTAATTCTCTTTTAAGTAGATCAGAGCCCTTTTAAGTCTCAAGACACAATCTTCAAGCAGACTAAAGGAATTTTACAGTAAAATAAATACTGAAAATGTATCCATACCAATTGGGTAAAAATGAAAATGATAAGACTGATGCGAGTTCCTATATACGTGACATAATTTATGATGTCTCTCCCCTTTTTTAAAGTTCCTTATTAAATAAAAAGAGAGTGGTCGGATGGTAGGGATATACAGTAAACAACTAAATTATTCATACCCTTACCAAGTTTTGTAATTTTTCAAGTATGTGAAAAATTGATTTGTCCTGATTTTTGTTTCTTGATAACGTGACATATCAAAGCTTACATCTAAAGAAGTAGAGGAAGAGAAGAGAGTGAGTGGGAGAAGAGGGAGAAAGAGAGTATGTGGGGGATGGTGGGATAGATAGATAGAGAGAGAGAGAGAGAGAGAGAGAGAGAGAGAGAGAGAGGGGGGATGCAGTGAGAGGGGAAATGGGAAAAAAACAGAGATGATAGATTTGGCGACATT
Organism: Mesocentrotus franciscanus; assembly: GCA_037976565.1. NCBI lineage: Eukaryota > Metazoa > Echinodermata > Echinoidea > Camarodonta > Strongylocentrotidae > Mesocentrotus > Mesocentrotus franciscanus. The sequence goes on along the minus strand of CP137669.1, from coordinate 35,492,821 downwards.
GGTTACTTAATTGGTAAATATGCGAATTTCACCCATTCCATAATTGGAACAAAAATAAATGGCGTACACTCGATATTTGTTAAACTACATCACGTGACTTCGGGATCAAGATAAATAAAAACAGAGTATGACTTCCTGAAAATTGATATTTACGTTCTTTATTCGACATACATTCCATAGTTATAATAATAAATTGCCTCTTTATTATGTATCGCTTTATCATCAGCAATTTATTACAATGAATAATGATGAAAAGACAATTCCACTCCAATTGCGACACAATAAATTTGGGGGAATTAAAGCTGGAAATAAATAATTGATACAACATAATAATACAAATGCAAATCATTCCAGCATATAAGATGGATCACATCGTTGCTACCGTTTATTGATTGACATTATACATTAAAAAAAAACCTTATGGTGCATTTATTCTGTATTAACTTGGGAGATAGACATTAATAACGATATCCTACGATATTTTTGTCGCAGTTGACAATGATTTATCAGATGGTGTGTATATGGTGACATTTTGAATTGACATTCGGCCAAAATGAATCTCGTCTGTTATCACATGACATTTTAATTGCAATCCAGCGGAGGGGGGTAATTGATAACTTTGGTAAAGAACATGAATTTAATTTCAAGAGAATGATGGGGAGGATGAAAAAGAGGGACATGTTTGTTATTTTAAATTAAAATAGAAATAACGATAATGAATGGCGTGAATGCAGACAAGTAGACAGTGATGGAATGAGAATGAGTGAGAGAGAGAGAGAGAGAGAGAATGGGAGAAAGAGAGAGGGAGAGACGTGATGATGATGATGATGATGATGATGATGATGATGATGACGATGATGATGATGGGAAGAGAGGAGTGTAGAAAAGGGAAGTGGAGGGATATTTATGGAGGGAGGGGAGGCTGGAGAGAGAGAGAGAGAGAGCTCGATGGCGGGTGAAAGGGAGAGAATGTCTCAATAATAATTATTGTACAGTGGGCTTCACCCTACATAATTCATCGCAACTGGTACAAATAGTTCTAGAATGATATTGCATTTTCAGTTCCACTATACGGCTGACGCACTAGCTCCGAAGTTATTTTGGGGCTCATCATACGACAGGCTAATTAGAATAGCTAAAAAAAACAACGGCGGACACAAGTAGTTGTCAATAAAACAATGATTAGCAGGTCATATTAATTAGCAAACACATGCGTTCATTTGCATCGTTACACAGACAGCTAATGAGCAATTATCAATTACCCCTAATAACCCCCTCCTGCCTCCAAGCTTATATTGGTACAGATTCGTTAAGGTCTGGCTAAATTGCGTTATTACCGTGCCATAATAAATTCATCAATAATGCCTATTATTTTGTTGTCAAGAAATATGGGAGGAGAAAATATAAATGATCAATTTTTCTACAACAAGATACATTTTAATACATTGTGACTCGAAAACAGTTCGCCACAATAATCTTACACACGCTGGATTTCTATATTGCACATAGCCATTTATCATGTGTCATATAAACATTTAAAGTAAACGAGCATATAGAGTCAAGACACACTATGATCAAAACGTCGCAATACTATTATAAAACAAGCCCAGTACTTTTAATGCAATTTGTTTTTCAGGGATTTCAAAATGAATTGAAGATTCCTCTTCAACTGCACTTGGATATTACGTTAGAAGTAAACACAACAAGTGACGTAGTTGCTATTAAAGCAAAGTCCGACATGACATTGTAATATAAGTAAAGTCGCAATATTCGTAGACCATAGTGTCAATGGGGTTATTGTATAAGACTTCTGGGAATACCGGTCAAGAGACACGCTTTACATTTTTCTGTTTTCAGCGATTACATAATGAAACAAAGAATATGATCCGTGACGTATATAGTAACGCCAAGTTGTTGACATCATGCAATGCCGCGAATACAATGATTTAACGTAACATTGGCGTCAACAAGCGGTCAACCTTATCTTACTGCTCATTAGCTTTTTCGATTTATACCCGGATCTCATTTAATTCGACTATTAAAATGGACGACTCCTCATTTATTCTAGATAACTGTATGATAGTGTGCTAGAGCATTTCTCATGAAACAATTGATTCAATTTCAGTGCTGAATCTTGCGTTCCAAGATTATAATGGAACATCAATGTTGCCCGAGTAAATAATATCTAACATAACTGATACAACAAGGTTTTACATGGAATATATAAATCACCGGTATTTTGTGAGAAATGGAGAAGTTTTAGGACGGAGCCAACCGGCACATGCAGAAGAGAGAATACGTCAACTAAGAACAAAATTGGAAATAATCGAAGGGATCTCCCCAGTCCTAAATGTTTGACCAAACTTTCCAAGAAAGTATGCCGGATTTTATCAATGGAAAGTGCTAGAGATGAATGAACGCAATAATTGAAATTCGCAAGTTATAGTCTGTGCCTTCCAAGAGCTTCGGCAGGAATGCAAGATCTTTTAAAAATCCAATATCGATCAATTGGCAGGTATTTGTCAGAAGCCCCTCTTAGCAAGCTTAGCTTTGATAATTTGGGTATTGAACTTTGAGGCAGGTCGTTTGATCGTATAGGTCTGCGCGAGCGAGGATTAGGAGGGCGTTTTCTTAGCCACTTTCAATATTGATAATTCATCAGTTTTAACAAGGCAAAGAAGATTACAAATATTGAACTAAGTGAATAATAGCTGAAACTTATTCCAAAATAAAATTATACCACACCTGCTAATAATTTCTCCATGAGTCAATGCTATGTGAATTCGACTGTGATTATGTTTCGTCTAACCTCGTGTCAACAATCAACGTCTTATTTTTCAAACATGAAGACACCAGAATTCAAAGTCATAAATATTTACCTTAAAGTATTTCTTTGACAACTTACGGGGTCGTTCCTCTCACGGTTAATAATTATATATGCATAAATTAACGACGTTTTCATCGAACAAAGGGGAATGCAATGTTGTACAGAAGACAACGCAAGTATAGGAATAATCGGTTATATCACTATGGAGGGGTTTTACATGCGGTCCATTCGCTATTACCTTTTCCCGAGATATAAAGCCAATAACATCGTACTATTTCTAATATAGAGATATTCCAATGATTTTTTTTTATTATTAAGATGTCATACATGCACCTTTGATGTCTAACATAATTACCCACAGACCCCCTCACCATCTCCCCCAACACATACATAAAACGTCACTCTTAAAGGCATCGTTTAACAATGTTAAATCTGAGATGCACGGCCCTACGTGCTATTAGTGTCTGTGATATGGCGTAATATTGAAGCCCTAAACAAAAAATCGCGCTTCAAAATGATCAAGAAGTGCCTCAAAAGAGTAAAAATCTTTGAGTGACCGGTTTTACCATACCCGTTTTCCCCAATAGACTGTAGTGTTATGAAAACCGTTAGGAAAACACAAAATTTTGTTTCGATTTCCAATCATAAATATCTTGATAATAAGACAGGCGATCGGCTTGTAAAAGTCATGGGGTTCCTGGCTGACCTAAAGGGTTATAATCATCATTGCAGCATGAGCTAAATCCAGGATTTTGTTTCAGAATCTGAGACAACGTTACCGGATCCCTTTAAGCATGCTTGGGATGTAAAGAGAATCCTTTAAAATGAGATGGGTCGTTACTCGCTCGAGCAGATACACGCCACGAACATTAAATATTTGGTGTAATCTAACCACATGCTTACAAAACATGATCCGATTTAACATACCTCTTCCGAAGCAGCATGCAACATTAGTCGGGAAGCTGGATAAAATTACTTCCCCCAAAATACTCTAAAACAGCAGCTGTTCTTGCAGGCTGCGATATATACTGTTCGATCTCTCTCTGCATGTTTCTCGAATTCTTTAGTAGCTTGTTTATTTTCTCTCCCCAACGACATAATGAAGGGTATTGTCCAGGATTATCTTTACCGAATATAGATCTTTTAAACTCACAAGCAAATCGGATCACATTGAAGAAGTACAGTAGCTGATGGGGAGATTGTGATACGCTTGTAAGGCGCCACAGCGACCGAACCATACTTGTGTCTGATGAGCTAACAAAATCTGCACCAACAAACTGTAACTAACTTATTATGTAGTTATTGAGAGTTTACCATAAATAAAAAGCATATGATTTACTCCGTAGCGTATATTTAATTTTTCAAACTAACATTTTCTATAAATATACTTATGTAATACATATTATACACCTTGATTGCCAGCAAACAAGAACAAAGCATAATGCACAATTTCAAAAATACTTATTTGTTCACTTAGAGAGTATTATCATACTTAAGTTGCATAAATACTTGATAATTATATCAAAAGCACGCATAATATCTGTATAAAAATGCTCAGCATTTTGGACGGAGTTTCCTTCTTGATTTCAACTATGAAAACTAAATGTTATGACAACTGCTAACAAGTTGGCTACATCATATAGTATTATAGTATTATCATACTTAAGTTGCATAAATACTTGATAATTATATCAAAAGCACGCATAATATCTGTATAAAAATGCTCAGCATTTTGGACGGAGTTTCCTTCTTGATTTAAACTATTAAAACTAAATGTTATGACAACTGCTACAAATTTTGCTGAATCATTACATTTTTATAGCATTACTGACTCTCGAAGTAGTTATCGTCACTGAGCAAGGACGGATTAGAAAATGGCATGAAAACCTGTATATGGTTACTGTCAAATGAAATCCATAATTGGAATAGATTCACAATCTTGAACGATGGTCAAATATAACTTGTATAGAATTCTGATACAGAAATATAGGACCCAATACCAAATCGCAAGTCTTAAGGCACACACAATAATGGAATATTCATGGTTGTCTTTCTTGTCTAAATAATATCTAGTTGTCCAATCCTCAATGATGTGATTCTTGAAGCCACTCGATGCATTTACTTTCAGGGTTCTTCGATTTGATGGGGAGTTTTTGACTACCAGCCTTCCTCTTCGCTTTGAGATTACTCGTTTCATTATTACCTCCGTCCTCGCCGTCGACAACCATAGCGTCTTCCTTTGGGTTTTCATTCACTATTTTGTCTTGATTTGGATCTCCTCTCCACGGCGACACGTCCAATTCATATTCCATCTTCTGTCCCGATTTGACGACATCAGCCTTGGCCCTGCGCTCACTGTTTTCTTTACGAGTCCGTCGTCGCTCCGCGGCACCGTTGTTGTTATCATCCCGAAGACCACGAACAGAACGGTCATGATGATGAGAGAATATATCCGGTAATTTAGTTTCCCCGAGCGACGACGAGTTGGTGTTCGCGCCCTTGGAAGAACCTTTCACGGTCTTAGAGTTCGTTTCAATTTTAGCTAGTCGGTTCTTCTCGATGTCGTTACGGTTGTTCTCATCGCGTTCCGACTGCATCATCACGTTGTACGACATCGAAAGGAAATCTCTCTCGAAGTCCTCATCGTCGTTGTCCTCTTCAGAGCTGTCCTTACCCCACTGGTAGCCGTTGCGATTTTTCAGAATGGGACAGCTTTTCGACATGGGCATGCCTTCACGGGCTCTCGAGTCACCATGACTCCAGTTCGACCCCGCCGTCCTCGACTTCCTAAACCCTTCAGGCAGCGACATATTGGCGATGTTCGGCAACACAAAACTGTCCGACATCGATGATTTGTTGACCAGGAACCGACCGGACTTCGCGATCTTCTTATCACACTGTCTTCGCGACTGAACGGATGCCGCCCCCTGGTTGCCGCCCTCGGTGCTCTCGGCATAACCGAGATCGTCGTGCTCGTCGCTCGTCGCGCTCCATCGTGAGTCTATTGGTGGGAGGAAGCTCTCCTCGTTGTCGGCGGCGGTGGCCGCGCATTTCGGCATCGTTACATCCTCGGAATCGCCTCGCATCTTTCGTTGGTTACCCATGGGATGGACACATGGAAACATAATGTCAAAATGACGGGGGTTCAATCTTCCATCACGGAGCGATCACTGCACAGTTTATGTTTCAATTCATGATGAATCCATACAAGAACTGAACATGACGCTTACGAATGTGTAAGTAGAGAGATTGTTGATACAGTTGTTTGCACACTTCGAGAATTATAGGGTGCCGATTACGTAAATACTCTGAAGAATGGCTCCACGACGTATATGTCAGAATAAATGTTGTAACATCAAAGTAAATATTTGAATGTTGTAATTGGTTGACTGGGTTCGTAACGCTCTCCAAATTAAAATCCTCAAAATAAGAATTTGCTCTATCAGAACTAATGCGTACAGGAGACGCAGTGCTTCCCTTTAGTGAGTGATACAGTTTTCCACAGTTGGCGAATGTTGGAAAGAAAAACCTCCGATATAATCCACGTGTTAAGAATGATGAAGCATTATCAAAAGTCAACCGCAAGATCATATAGACCCCTGCTGCATAGCCGTGAGTAAGATAATGGTAATCATAGAAAAGAAAGACTGCAATATAAATCACTAATGTCGTGAGATAAGGACAGTCAGATAGCGTGCCTGACAACGGTACGAGCCGCAAGTCCGTGTGTGTGCACCCCACAGGCGTCTCGGCTCAATAATAAATGCCGCATAAACACGACAAGCTGTGTTCGTCCGTTCATAACATCTACCGGTCGAATGAGTCTGGGGGTAACGAGGGGCGCTACGGATGTTTGAACACAAGCATGGGCACCTGGCAAATTCGGGTCGATAAAGCGGAAAACACAAAACCGGTGTCTTGTTAGAGAAGGTAGCTGCTTGTATCGATTACATACTCAGTCCCAACGTACCAGCTCCCTGTCAAAAAGGGGTGGCTCCAGAATTTTCTCTACACATGAATAATTGGAGGAGGAGAGGGGGAGTGTATTTTGGAATTTTTGACTAATTTCGTTGGATATAGGCTCATTATCATTGGCGTAGCCAAAAGTTAGCGGCAAGGGAGCCCTTTGTCGTGAATACATAACTATAAGGGGCGGCTCCAGGATTCTTTTCCATAAAAATAAGGGGGTTGGGAGTCTTGCAATTTATCAGATGTCATTGATTTAGCCTATATAACTACTTTTGTCCACTGGTACAGCCAACTGTTAGGGCAAGGGAGGCAACTGAAACATTGTGACCACATTCACCATTCTATTTTCGCCCATGTATATTTTATGGGCACCTTCATCTGGGTTGCCCCTCCCATACCATTATTTATTTTTTAAATGCTATCATTTTGCTCTTTATAGAGCTTGAAGAAATTGACCGACGAAATGACTAGCCTTTTAGGAAAATATTTTTCTGTGTGTTTCTAAGGATAAGAGGTATGTGTTATAAGGGTGATTATCAACGTTGGAGGGGGAATGGAGAGCTCTTCGTAACCCCCTTGGCGGGAGATCCGCGCAATAGAGCAGAGACTGCCAGTCTGATGCGGGCATCAAATATGCATGGCCTACACAAGAAAGAATGCCGAAGTATTGTACAAGAAGGAAAAGAGTGCCTATCGATCGGGAGAGTTAAGAGAGATAGAGAATAATACTCAAAGGGGGGTCTATTACTATTCCCTATTGGAGGACTCTATTGTCACGACTCTTCAGTAGTTGGCATAAAATTATCCCATCACAAGCCGTGTTTTAAAGAAAAAAGGCAAAGCGTTCACAATGCAGATCAAAAGAGCTTTCAAACTGTTTATCTAATTTTCTGGCAGAGAATAAAGGATACCGTCACACACATGACCCTTTATGCGCTTTCATAAAAATCATGGTAAACGGCCGACAGGAACGACATAATTATCTCCTCCTCCCAACCTTCTTTCATTTATATTCCTCTTTTCCTTGTGAATCGGGTGTACGTCCCATGAGCTATGTAAAGTTACTTTAGTTTGCCTTTAACCTTGATTTGGGGATAATCTTCTTTGAGAGTAATTATTTAAAATCGTTAAGCTACGTTAATCTACTTGTATAAGGACATATTTATTTTACTTTTCAATTGTGCTCGTTAATTCAAGAAACGCCTCTATACATAGTTGCGAGACGGCTCATTCAATTCTATCCAAAATCGGTCATTAAGAGAGAAAGTAAAAGATAATCTTTGAATGTGTATACACTTGGTATATATTATGCTCATAACGTATATCTTTTACAAGTTTTTATTTTCTTGAGCAAAAAATATTGAAGACCATCTTGCATATATCTGTGGCTTCAAAATCCTAAGCATATAACCCCCTATTCCGTGTACTCATGTTCCTTTTCCTTTGTTGGGATTACCTTGTTTTTTATTTTTAAAGGAGCAATGCTTTAAAGCCCCTACCAGGGAGTTGCAAGTCCTAATAAAAGTTATCTCAAAATGTATCTGTAGCAGCAAGATGAGCTTATGAAAGTATGTGCAAAATTTCAGATCAAAAGACTGTTGCTGTTTTATCTCTATGAATGAAAATTGATGCCCTCAGTTTGTACACAACAAAAGGGATGCCGGTTGCAAAAGTTCAAATTCGGTAAGAAAAATTACGGTATTTAATTTTGCTAATGATGAATGTTTTGCTACCATACTTTTAAGATATTTTCAATTCTTATTTTTTAAAACATTTCGGCCCTTTTTCGAGTTTTGAGATTTTCCACTTGCAAATCCATACAACGCCCTTCAACTCTTGTTAATTTTGTTGTTAATCCCCCGTTTGATGTATTCTGAGTATTTGCGTTACTGACTGAGTAGTGACATTTGTTAATACCCAACTTTATGATCTCTTTGTCATATTTTATTGTGCAATAGTTTGTTTGTCAGATTATTAATTTGTAAACAGGTAGAAGAATTAAGATAAAAAAGAAATTCAAAGAGAAATGAACAAAATGTATAATATATTTGTTTACTTTATTTGGTGAAATAAATGAGTCTAATTAGAGTCGAAAATAAGCGAAGCTGGTGACTTCAGCAGTCTCATATTTATAATTTTAAAAATCGTTTTATTGACATTTGCATTGTCTGAATATTCTTTTCAGGAAAACGTGATTTTCATCAATAATTATGTCATTTAATATTGTTGTCTTTCAGTCAAATAATTATTGATGTACAATTTGTTGTACGACTGTTTGAATAAAATGATTACAAATTGTACATTAACTGTAAATTATCTGTTTGAAAACGTTGATTTTTCTAAAGTACTGAATTAATAAGATTTTGTTTATTCTCACTTTTGCCATGTATCTCACTGGTAATAAACAGAAAAGGAATTGCAAACTAAATTCAAAATCGAATAGATTTATATCACTGCAATTTCATTTCATCACTACATATGGTCACTAATGTTATAAACGTCCATTAATATCTACAAACTCTACATGAATATAGATATATTGATAGCGGTAGGACTTTATAGGGAATGCCAATCGGTTACTTGACAACTGCACTATTTTCATTCGAAAAGCAAGCAACGTAAGGATTCAACCAGAGTTGTCACACTGCCAACAAAATTCACATTCAACATGAAATATCATTTTGTCTTCTCCCTCCAGATCGGGATCGGCATCCACAGCATTTCGACTACATCGCCCCCCTCTTTCTCTCTCTCTCTCTCTCTCTTTCTCCCTCCTTCCAAAACACACGTCTGACATTGACCCGTAACTGCCGCTGTCATGGGAACGGCGTCATCAACCTCCCGCAGGTCGGGGCGGCAGGTGAAAATAGATCGGAGGGCTCCCCGACAGGAAATTTCTCAACTAAACACAGGACTATTTTTATCACACACTATCACACTGGGGCAGTCCTGTACCGATGTATACAAAATGGCATTCCGCTGTACTATTAGATGATCTTGGCAAAGGTGTAAATTTCGTCTATAGATTCACTTTTATTTGCGGATATAGCTTTTAGAAATACAAATTGCCGTAAATTAAACTTGACCTACATTATTCTGTAGGTCATTAAAATACGGGTCACAAGTTTTAGTGCACACATGTATTTGTGTGACAGTGTGCATCAAAATTTAAATGCTAATCCACCGGAAATTCTTTGTTATTATAACCAACGGAGTTTTATGGCATGTATGGTGACATAAATTCTAAAATATCTAAATAAACATAGGCACATTCAGGAGGTGGGGCGAAATGACTGCGGTCACCCTGAATATTGAAGAAAAGAGAGAAAACATTTGGGGCTAACAATTGTTAAAATTCCGGGGGGAAAATCCCGCCTCCCTCTTTTTGAGAAAGAGAGGACCGACAATGTTCCTGAACTCATATCCCAAGGGCAGATTTTTTATATAATATTATTGTTTTTTAACTAAAAATTATAATAATACCCCCTTTCTGGCATCGTTGGTTCCGCCCCTGCCAATGACTATAGTGCATAGTTACATACTTCATCCGGATATCATAAAACCCTGAGTCTTTTACATGTTTCTGTAAACCCTCTTCCAATGTTATTGAATCATCTCCTATTTCCATAAACAACGAATGAAATGATTTCGTAAAAGGTTGTAATACTAACAGACTTCTGCTCCTGAATGGCAATAAATGTCTGTAACACACTTTCAAAATATCCCTTCTGCAAATCTCAAATTGTTGTCAGCAAAATATGGACATTTTCAAGCTAAGTCGCTAAATGAAAACGATTTGAGACCCTACTTTCTTTCTTGTTAAATCTTTAGTCATGAAAGAGGAAATTTTCTGCGTCATGTCGAAATCTGAAATCCTTCATTAGAAACCTTTTTTAATGTAATTCTTGTTCTTTGTGGGACATTTTAGCCAACATTTTCCTCTGAAAGTTGAATCTGATCCCATCCCCTACTCAAATTGTTTCCCGACGCCGATTTTATGTACAATGCATCGGATTTTGTGTCAGGGCTGGCTATAGCAGTCTTTCTGGTATCGTTTTTCTTTAAAGTGTTTACAGATCAATATGGATCGTGACTGTATGGAATATTCAATAAAGCGTGCATTTACCATCTTCGCTGGATCAACTGATTAAAGGAATATCGACCAGTCTATCTGACATGGAACTAAGAATGCGTCCATACCACGAAGTTATTTTCCTTATTCATTTTTATGAAAATTCGGAAAATGTGTATGATTGCATCCGGAAAGGGGGTACGTATGGATAGCAAATAGCACTAACCCTGATTCATTCTGGCTATATATTTCCTCATAGGTATTGCATTTTTCTTTACGGGAACATGAAGTTCCTCATCGAAACTCCTAAAGCAGCACTTATCAAAACATTGTTTGAAGTATATACATTCTTCGAAAAAGTGGGTATTCGCGGGGCGCAAAATGAGGGTGAGCTTTGTGTATTTTCAACTTTGGGTGAATTACTACCCAGCTGGTATATATTCTTATCACATGACAAGCAGTGAAATTGCCTCATTTCGGCTCAATTAAAATGAAGGACGTGCACTCATGTCCTTATTATATAACCAATTTTATTCTGTTCTGACAGTGATCATTTTTATATTGCAAGAATATTCTTTAATTTCATTCGAGAGACAAATTCATCTTCTCCACCCCAGAAATTTATAATCTGGTATGGACAAACTCGAAGTCTTTGTAAAGAGGTGATGAGGAAATGAGATGTGTAAATTGAAGGACGGGGGGGTAACGGGTCGGATAAATGGAGGGTTATTTTCTAAGCTATTACACTATAGACAATAACTCGAAACCGCCACGTGGGAATAAAAAATGAACAATTTTCTTTATTTCACCTGATAGTGAAATCTCCATGCTTACCAGTTTTGCCGTGATATGTCATTAAAAAAAAATTATCTACTGTATTTTGGGGACAAAAGTATTTTTTGTTCATCTGTGAAATAAATCCTTACACAACTTAAAGGTACTAAGTCCCATTAACAGGCCCAAAAATGAAAAGGTTAAATTCCACCGGCATTTGAAAGATAATACTAATTTAGAACTTCCCTCAAAACGAAAGGGCTTGAACATTTCTTTTAGTGGGAAAATAACGACCGTTAGTTGTCGAATCGACTTTAGGGATTGCAATCCTTTTAGTAAATAGTCTGATTTTCAGACCCTTGTACCGAATGGTCGTACGTTTTGTGCTGCGCAAAGATTTAATCAGTTTAATTTTGGCCATTACAAGAAGTGGGTTATTGATGTAGACAAATGCTCATGTACCCTTTACAGCTAATTTTATGTATGTTATTACCAAAGAAAGAAAGAAGTCCGTCAGTCACTCAATAGTGTCTGGCAGTAAAGTCTAGAAAGTAAACGGGTTTCCTTGCATAATTTGAATACTAGGACACTGCTAACGTTTATATTTCACAGATAGGACATACGTGACATATTCATAATTCCTGCAAAGTTCTACAGAATTTGATGTTGGCTGCAAATGGGACCTTTAAGTGGAGCATAATCGTAAATAGCCTATGAGAACTATTTGGACAGACACTTGTCTTTTAAGCGAAAATCTATTATCTTCATGAGATAAAAGACAAGACAACTCGTAAAATCAAACTACAAGTACATGGTTCCTGCGGTGAGGAACCCCCTTTTTAATGTTCTATCAGCATGTATACGTACATGTGTATAAACGACAGTCACACTTCGGCCGCCCCCGCAGCCAACATTGAGCTCGACCATCGAGCGTTGCCTAGCAACCGCATCATATCGTCACGTATGTAAGGCATCATGGCTATACATTGGAGGAAAAAAAGTATGCGGTTAAAAAAAACAGCGTGCCCTACTTACACTCTCATCAGATGATATAAGTCCTTCTATTGACTCTGGCTATACGATGGGTGAAAAAAAGGATGTTGTGGAAAAATAGCGTGCCCTACTTACATGCTCATCAGATGATATAAGTCAATCTTTTCGATCGCGTTGACCACAAGCCATTTTCATGATTTTGGACCCAGGGACTTCGCCTAAGGCCCCCTAATCATCAATTTTACAATTAATTCGTCCTTATCATCATTACTTAACACTTGTAGCAATTATTAGACAGGTGTCGGACAAGGCTGGGTGTATTAGGGGCAGTTGCCCCCACCCCTACCCTCGTTAGTGCGGGATTGGCTGTGTATTCTATAAATGAAATCAAATCAAAGTCAAATCATGTCGTTTATTGAAATAAAACCCTGATATGATAAGGATTGTCATTGCAAACAAAACAAAAACAAAACAAAAACAAAACAAAAACAAAAACAAAAACAAACAATCAAACACAAAAAACAGATGAAAGTATGAAAGCCAAAACAAGTTAGATGTTCTTCAATTCTAAACTTTTCTTTATTTGCTGATGATACCACCGTTTCATTATCACATACAAATTGACAATCTTATATCGTCAGCAAACAATGAACTAGACAAATTAATTAAACAAATGGTTTGTTTGCAATAAATTGTTTTTAAATTTTGACAAAAATGGTATATATAATTTTTCGTACGAGAGGAAGGAGGGTTTCGTCAAATCTCTCAAACCTAATTATTGGTGGAAATGTTATAGCAAAGGTAGATAATATGCCGTTTTTATGTGTCATTCTTTCTTGGAAGCCACATCTTGGCTCAATTTGTACAAAAATATCAAGATCTATTGGAGTTCTCACCAAATTAAGACTTTTTTTGCCCCAGTCCATTCTGACCACTCTCTACAATAGCATTATATTCTCTCATTTAAATTACTGTAATACTGTCGTGGGTCACACCTTTAAAACTCATTTAGATAAATTATGCATTTTTACAAAAGAAAGCAATACGAATTATCTTTAATGCTCCCTTCAATAGTCATACAAATCCTTTATTTTCACAGTCAAATATATTACCAATAAAGGACTTGATAACCTTGAATTCCCTTGTGTTTATGTATAAATTTCATGCCAAGATCTTGCCTCCTCTCTTTAGCGATATTTTTGTTTTAAATTCCTCAATTCATTCTTACAATACTCGCCAAAGTAATTGAATACACTTACCTCAAGTTCGCGCTTCCGTTGTCTCAAATTATTTTTTTCTAAGTTATGGAATAAACTCCCCAGCGATATTAAAAACTGTTCAACCCTTTCCAGATTCAAAAAGCTATGCAGGGAAATCTTAACCTCTTTATAATATGTTCTTGATATTCTTGTTCGCTCTTCTTTTCTCTTTGCCCTCATATACATATATACACATGTAGATATAGACTTTGCTACTGCTGCAAGAAGTGTACTTCTCTTTCCCCCTTGTTTATATTAATGTTCAATGGTGATTTTCTTTGTATAAGTATTATTGATCTTTTTATGTATTTTAATTTGGTGGCCCCTTTTTTATAAGATATGCTTTCTCCGGGGTCACCAAACCATCATTGTGTTCTGTTAAATTGTTGATGTTTTGATTGTATATATATTTTGATGGTTGAATAAATAAATGAATTGAATTGAATTGAAGATCATAACTAGCAAAACTGACAAATGGCAAATTGCCTTCCCTTATCCCTTTCTTTCCACCTTTTCTCTTGTACTTATTTCCCTCTTCTTCTCATATGACGGGGCATGTGCCCCCCGTGCCCCTTGTAGCTATGCCACAGTGACTGTCTGTACCTGATATAAATTGCCTGGCTGATATATAAACTGGCTCAATAAAAAAAAAAATCTCGTTTTCCTTATAACCATTACCCCTACAGTATCATCTCTCATTTTCAAACTGTTCCATCGTCCTTTTAAGAACCAATAATCATATTTCTTATCTTGTGTTGCGCGCTGTTTACAGTTGGGGTGCATTTTATAGGGTCCATATTGTTGTTGTTGCTTCGATAGATTTTTGTACTAAAATTTGATGTACTTATATTGCTGGTTGTTTGCCAAATATCATTACAGCGAGCTTTACGAAAGCATCACCTCATAATCGAACAGGTTCTATTCAACCAACCCAACCACAAACCAATATCTTTGGGGCGACTCGCAAAACTCTCCACACCGCGAATCAAAAGCTCGACAATCCAAAAGAGAGTATTAATTTATTTCCAAGATTCAACAAAACTCACCTAGATCATTTTGTTGTTGAACATCTCGATTATATATTTTTGATTATGTTCCATTTATGTTGCGTTTTGTTTCGTTTTCGTTTGTCTTATCCATATACGCTTGCCTCCCTTGAAAATATGTCGACAATAAATTACCCGGCATTTACATGTATTTCCTTTGCAGACGAGCCAAGGTTGAACCCACGCTCACTTTCTTAAGAGAACATGGTCAATCAATTTCAATTATCATATTCACTTAAGGTAATGGGAGCAGACGTGACCGTAATCGGATGATCGACAACTTTGTATCGATCGCGTATTAGTTCATGGTTAGGTTAAGGTTTTGGCGGTTTTATGGGGATGATTCACGAGTTGTGCTCCGATATTTGCCTCGGCGACAATGGACTTTACTTCGTCAAAAGTATAGGGTTAGGGTTAGGGTTAGAATTGGGTTTTAGAGTTAGGGTTAGGATTAGAATTAGATTTTAGGTTGGGTTAAGGGTCAGGTTTAGAGGTAGGTGTAGTGTTGGGTTCAGTGTTGAAGTTAGGAATTAGGTTAGTGTATATATGACGAAATTACCGCGGAGCATTTGTCACCGAAGCAAGTGTCGTACAACCCCACGGGTTGTTGTATGTGACGTAACAAAGGATGGGGTCATTGCACGGATAGAATGGTCAATGTGTCCTTTTGTTTTAGGTTTGTTTATTGGAGTAGATCAAGGATGCGTTTTAAATGCTGGCTTTGTACGTCTGTAGACAACCGTGTTAACAACCAGCTTTTACGTGTAGGGGGAGGGGCGGCTCCTGACAAAATGTATTGACCAACAGGGAAGGTTGTTATGCAAGTACTAATAATTACCACGTGATCAACGCGACATTTTTCTAGTCAATGATGATTTTGACGATGGTGGTGGTGATGGTGATGATGATGGTGATGATGTTAATGATGAAGTTTGTGATGATGAGGATGATGATGGTAATGAAAACACCATTTTACCTTTTACATACATAATTGAAGAAAAAACCATACACATAAGACATTCGTGAAGAAAAAAAAATCACGACCACCGTTTGTCATCACCATAATCACCACTTCTACCACCATTATCATCATCATCACCATCAGTATCATCATCATCATCATCATCATCATCATCATCATCAGTATGAGTATCATCATCATCATCACCACCACAACCAGCACCACCATCGTTATTCTAACAAGCATTTGATCTGGGCTTACACTTGCATTTTCAATAAATCGGACGGCTAACGGGAACGAGAATCGTCTACAAAAGAAAGAGAAAAACAGAGTGAAACTGCGACATTTACATTAGCACTTATAAAATGACTTTTATTTATTCATGCACTTACACACAGCATTATGCGAATATGCTCAATAACATGGAAGTGCTCTGATAACCATAGTGATGAAAGTATAATAAATCTATACTTTTTGACAAGAAAATAATAAACAACGATTTCTTTGGTTTCATTACATGAAATTGATCTTGATAAACTTCAAAGACCCTCTACAAAACGGTATCATTGGGTTACCCTGGCTCTAAGAGGGTTAAAAAGCAGCACACCACACACTAACCAGTCCCAGCCTCCTCCATCCCAAAACATAAACAAACAAACAACATTAATGACTGAAATTGCTAACGGTGGAATTAAATCTTCATAGAAAGTGTGCCTCAGTTGGGGGGAAAAACCCAAGAAACTGAGTAGTGAAAGTTATAGCAAAATCAGACAAATACTGAAATAAAGTTATCACTTTTATATTTTATAGTGTGTGAACTCTTAGAGGGAAATTTATCAATTTATGTAAAAGCCATTTTCTATTGCTATGCTCATAATATATGAGAGACTATTTGCAATACAAGACAAGTTAATTTATAACCACTTTTAAAACAAAGCAATTTTGAATCACAGGCTAAAAATACTTGAAAAGATATATACATTTGAATGATTTGATTAGATCAAAATAAGGATAGTCAGTGTGTGGTGTGCTTACAATCTACAAACAACAACAATAATAAATCATTCTTCATTCCAACTTTAACATACAATTTAATTAATAAAATATACTTCAGATTTTCAGATTATAAAATAATGGCGCATTATAACTGTTTCTTTTCACTTTTTATAGTCAGAGCAGCATTAATCCTGAAGAAACAAGTTAATAATAAAAATGCAGCAATTTCTGTACACGCACGCAAAACCGATTTCTATATTTATACGCAGGAGTGTATAGGGAAGGGTATCTATACTGCTATTTGTATTGTACTGGTATTTCTGTGTATATGGCAGTGGAAATACATATTCTATAATAATCAATAAACCAAATTGTCATACAGACGATACAGTCATTGCGAAATTCAGAATTTGACTTTGAAAGTTAAAAGTTATTTCACTGATAATAAAAAACAAAAAAACAACAACCACAGAAAACAAAGATGTTATTAAAAGTACGGGAATAAAAAGTAGAAGATATCCTTCTGTAAAAATGAGAGTAAGATAACTAGTCATTAGTAGCAGGAATGATTTCTCTACAAAAAATAATGGAGAAAATAATGGAGAAATTTACAGCTCATTTTGTTCAATGTAAAAAAGGCTCGGAATGTGGTCATATCAGTCCTATTATATTACACGGAAATGGCATATATTGAAGAATACATGTGAATGCATTAATTAATGAGAAAATAAAATCTTTGATGACCAGACAACTCTGGCAGTTTCAATCGTAGTTTATCGTACATATTGTTTCTGGTAGAAACTATTGACATAATTCTGCCTAGTAACAATAAAAGAAGACGGCTTATCTCTTTCTGAGATTAATAAATGCACCATACAGAAAATACATGATTGTGTTGTACACGTATATGCATAAAAGGAAGCAAGATACATGTTTTTATATGTACATGAGTAAGAAATGCATTCTATAAATTGGAATTGGCGCCTATTTTTTCCTTTGAACAATTGGAATAAAACTATAAATACTTTGTAAATATTAACAATTTAGACACAATTTGAATGCAGTAAATAATCAAGATTTTTTTGAAATAGCAATGGCACTCTAAAATCAGGATAGAACACATAATGAAAATATAAAAGCTTGAATATCAATGTTACTGTTAAATGCAAAATGCAAAAAAGAAATTATGTAATATTCATAATTCACAATAATGGAAGAAATGCAAAAGTAGCTTTAAAAAAAGAAGATCTTTACCTCTCTACAAAAAGATGTAAAGTGAGTAGAGTTGGGCCAATATGTGGGATGTGAATTAAATGTTTGTCCTCATTATTAACATTATACATTTCTCAGCACAATTCAAGCGCCCTCATTAGGCCATTCACAGAAAGCTCAGGGCTACATTTTTTAAAGAGCAAATTCAGTCAGAACTATAAGACCAGCTTCAATGCTGTAAATGAATTGAATGGTTTTATAGTGTTAAAGGCATCATTTAACAATGTTAAATCCGAGATGCACGGCCCTATGTGTTATCAGTGTCTGCGATATGGTGCAATATTGAAGCCCTAAAAAAATTGCGCTTCAAAATGATCAAGAAGTGCCTCAAAAAATTAAAAATCTTTGAGTGACCGGTTTTACCATACTCGTTTCCCCAATAGACTGCAGTGTTATGAAAACCGTTAGGAAAACACAAAATTTGATTTCGATTTCCAATCATAAATATCTTGATAGTTAAACAGGCGATCAGCTTGTAAAAGTCATGGGGTTCCTGACTGACCTAAAGGTTTATAATTATCATTGCAGCATGAGCTAAATCCAGGATTTTGTTTCAGAATCTGAGACAAAGTTACCCAATCCCTTTAAGGTTATTCCATATTTCTCAAATGATGAAAATTCCATTGTCCTTTTAGTCAGTGATTTAACCGATTTGGTATCTAGCCTGATCAAACTTGTGTATGAATGTACACATACCTGAGTGAATAACAACACTGGTGCCAGCGTTGTTAAAGGCAGGATTCTTTAAATGTAAAGACCAGTTTTGGAAACGCCCCTCTCTCAAAAAAATGAAATGGAAGCTCTCATTACCAATCATGTGAAAGAATATGTTTTGACTAATACGTGATGATACAAATTTTGCCGGGAAAGTAGGGAAACCGCCTACTTATTGATATATTTGGTAAATTATTATATCTATTGGGACCAAATAGATATCGCGCACGTGGTCGCATAGTCCCATATACATCTTTCTGTGTACAGTGCTTGTAACTTTACCAAGACTGGGCCAAATTTCTTATCATTTTGATGATTCCAGAACCTTGCAGTACATACCAATACTTATATGCTAGATGATCAACCTTTTCTGAACGTTTCTTTCACAATGCAATCGCATGACCAGAACTGGTCTTTCTCTTTAAATACTGTCATTAACTAAAATTTTGTTGAACTTGTCATACCCTGGAGGCACAATGCCTCAGTACTAGAGCAGTGGTCTCGTAACCGGGAGGTTCCAGGTATGAAATGAAGTCAATGCGCTAGTGCCCTTTGTTAAGACAACCCTCATTACCATGTCCCTCAGAGAGGACTTACAGCTGCCGGTCCCCTGGTTGCTTTTTTTTTTTACAAGCATATATGCTTTCTTAGCAGTTGGGTAAAATAAACCAAGGAACCAACCAGATATCTCAATGTCTATTATTGGATTACATATAGGGAAATATCTCCATGGATAAAGTATGTATAATATTAGAACAAGAAGGTTCTGGGTTAAAAACCCAGATAAAAACTAACTGCCAATTTGACTTCCCTTAATATCACCTTGTGGTTTGTCAATATACATGTGCCATAAATAGACATACACCTGTAATTTCAAGTTCATGGTGCGACTTGATTTAAACTGACTTTAAAAATGTAAACCATTATTTCACAATTCTTTTTACGACTGTCTACCTTTGTACTTTGCACTTTGCATGATTTTCTAAATAAAGCTTTGAGTGAAATATTTACATTTAACATATATCTAATTCAAAGTTATAAAAGGAGAAAGAAAGACAATAAAAGATAACAGGAGAGAGGGATGAAAAGTAATTCAAGTAGGACATACGGTGACGATACCCCAATAATAGTTGGAAGACCTTTCCTCTTGTCACAATCCACATTCATGTATTGAGAAATGAAAGCAAGGAGAGAGCTGCGAATGTCTATGCACATGTGCATCCCCATTCTCTTTCTAATCTAGAAATATAAATCTTAGCTTATGGAGTAGGATCAATTGTATTTACAGTATGATTTTCTTAAAAACTTCATTGATAGCCACGCAGAGAGTTGTCAGAACAGAGTTGTTTAATGTAATGCTGTAAAATGGTGAGTTATTCCTTACAGAGTCATGAAAAATGGTGATTAAAAAAAAAAAACAGTTCTGGTCCCATGCATTATTTCCTATCATGATGACAATGGTGATGATGATGACAATGATGATGACGATGATGATGGAATTTTGCGTAATGCTGCATTTTTTTCTTTCCAAAAGGCAAACTTTACTCCTGAAAGATGGCATTATTTCAAAATATATCCTCACATTTCAGAGGACTATACAACAAATCTATTAAAAAAATATTTCAGAAGCATTTATATCATACAAAATGTTAAAATCAACAAGAACAGATTATCATTAGATAGAAATGCAGACACAAAAAATGGATAATTTTGGTCTTAACTTGGAAATGAAATTACAGACTGGTAGCTGGGATAGCATCGTTTGAACAGGTGGTTAGATATAAGGGTGTGCCTTCATCAAAGTCCTAACATCCTTCGGCAAGAATCTTGTTCTCTGATGAAAAAACAAAACAAAAACATGTAAAGGTCAACTGAAAGGTCATATATAAAAGAATACAGTGGCGTATCAAGAATTTGATAGTCAGAGGGAAAGGGGGAGGGGGCTGAGGAGGGTAATCATACACATACCCATCCATGTCCCAAAGAATTTGTAAGTTACAGTTATCTCTACATAACTCAAAGTCACACAAGTCAAGTTTTCCCTCAGTCAATTTAACTTTTTTTGACCAAAATATGCAAACCATATGTTATTTACACTTCCTAAATCAAAATTTGCATGGGTCAAACTATATTTTGCTGTCACAACAGATTTGACATAATAAATTATGCAGAGTTAACTGTATAACATGAAGTAGTAAGCTTTAATAATTGAATCAAAGCCATCAGGGGGGTGTTTCACAAAGACTAAGATCAACTTTAAGTTGGACTTAACTATGGCAGGCCGCTCATGCCACTGTTTGCTCTCACCATTTACTGGTATTGGTCTCTCAAGGGACGTATAAATCGTGGTCACAAATCTACAGAATTTACATTTTTAAAGATACTATATCCCTTTTGCAGCCAACATCAAATTCTGTAGAACTTTGCAGGAATTATGAATATGTCATGTATGTCCTATCTGTGAAATTTAAACGTTAGCAGTGTCCTAATATTCAAATTATGCAAGGAAACCCGTTTACTTGCTAGACTTCACTGTCAGACACTATTGAGTGACTGACTGGCTTTTTCATCTTTGGTAATAACATACATAAAATGAGCTGTAAAGGGTACATGAGCATTTGTCTACATCAATAACCCACTTCTTGTAATGGCCAAAATTAAACTGATTGAATCTTTGCGCAGCATAAAACGTACGACCATTCGGTACAATGGTCTGAAAATCAGACTATTACTTACTGGCTCTATAGCTCCTAAGTCGATTCGACAACTAATAGTCGTTATTTTCCCACTTAAAGACATTTTCAAGCCCCCTTCTTTTTAGGGAAGTTCTAAATTAGTATTGTCTTTCAAATGCCGTTGGAATTTTACCTTTTCATTTTTTTGGCCTGCAAATGGGACATAGTACCTTTAATAGTTCATTATTGAAGGAAAAAATATTATCTTAAGATCATAATTGAGAGACCAATAGTGAGAGCAACTAGTGCCATGAATGGCCTGCCATAGTTAAGTCCAACTTAAAGTCGATCTTAGTCTTTGTGAAACACTCCCCTGGTGGGGGGAGAGGGGGTTGGGAGGGGGCATACGCTCACTCTATGTGTTCAAAAGTGACCTACAAGCAATCATTAATCATTGCCTGAGCTTACATCATACAATCTGAAATAACCACACGCCAAACGCAAATTTCCCTCAGAACTACTTTAAAAAGTGGAAGCATATTGTCTGCCGAGAGCCTGGGCCGGTATTCAATTCATTACTTAGATTAGTAGATATTTACTAATTACTTACCGGTAACTCGTATTCAAATCGCATTTTAGACTTTTACATACGTAAGACAAAATCTAAGTAAAATACTAACTGATAAGCATTGTGATATCACACGGTCAATCAAAAGTAATGCGCAATTAATGCGTCGCAATAGATGTGCGCTAATATAATTGTGCGCAGGTTATGATACTGCGTTAGAAAACCATATGCCTGCCAATCAAGGCCTCCAAATAATTGGCTTAAGTCTGGTAGGGAGCTGTCTTAAATTTAGGGTAAAATACTTAGCCAAAAGTTTGAAGTGAATACCAAAATTGGATAAGCATTTTATCTAAGCCTAAGACTAAGTAAAATACTCATATTTCAAACTTAAGTATTGAATTGAATACCGGCCCTGGAGGGCATTTCACAGTGCTAGCGCCCTTTTGGCTCTCAACGTTGGACACAACTAAATAATTAGAGCAAGATTAGGCATACCTACCTGATCAAATATTCACGAAGCATCCTCTGATTCCTCTCTCTTCAGTCCATCAGTCTCTTCCTTTTCACCTTCCTTGTTATTCAGGTTCATCATGGAATACTGCTGCTGAAGTTTACTTACATCTGTTACAAAAGATCCAAGGTACAACTTAAGTATTGTGGAGTTCGGGTTAAAGAAATAAAATGATCTCCTAATATTGTTAAGTTTAATTATATCTGTTAGAACTTACATGAAAAGCAAGGTACAAAGCAAGGTATTGTGGAATTCTGGTTAAAGAAATAAAATGATCTCCTAATCTTAAGTTTAATCCTATCTGTTTTTACAACTTACATGAGCACTTCCAAAGCTTTTTGGAAGCGCATAGAAATGTTATAATGTGATATGCGCTATACAAGAACCGACTATTATTATTATTATTGTTATTCCAGATCACTTGTTTGATAACTTAATCCCAGCCAAAATAAACCCCCAAACCTCCAAAACAAGACTTCCTGTCTCCCTCCCAATAATAAAGCCCCCTTGTTCGATTAGCAAGAAATAAGACCGTTTCCCGGCTGCCAGAACAGATTTCACGTGTTAGCTAGACCACCAGGATGGACTTGGGGTATAATGGCCTGAATTCACAAAAGAGGTTTAAATTTAACCCATGGTTTAAACCCTCATTTACATAACCCATGGTTTAAAATCAGCGCAAATTAAGCGTACCTTGCCTTGCGCGCGTCTAATATTGGACCTCTTGACTTGTGTCGCTTACTTTGCGCTATTTTAAACCATGGGTTAAATTTAAACCTCCTTTGAGTGTGCACCCCTCATGGAGAGGGAGAGGAGTTCAGACCATCACCACGCTAACACCTATATCTTGGCTGCTTACATCTTGTGAATATACGTTGAATCTGGACTATGTGACTTGTTGTTTGGAGTTAATAAATTATACTCTTGTATATTACTCTTAAATTACAAGTCTCACCACCTTTTAATTTATGTACCTCTCCATATAACGATAACTACAACTACACCGATCCCCACACAACAGTAGGACAAACATTACGGCTTGTCCTTCCTAACAACACAGAATGTATGCAATTTGCATTCTGACTATTGAGATATAATTATTCGCAACAGGTGAATGAAATAATTTGTAAAGAGGCACTTAACAACATACATGTAATTACATTACAAAATTGGATATCTCAAATAGATGGATTTTCTGACCTTCACTTGCTACTAAGGTGGCTGCCATTCTAGCCTCTAATCGCTCATGTTTGTCCAGATACCACACTGTGATGGCATACCTGTTGATAAATGATTAATACATAAATTTATTAATCTAATTCAGCGGCCTATTCTATACATAAATAAATCGAAATTTGCTTTGTTTTTTCATGATATGGACTAATACAGCATAGTTATTATTTCAATGCAATCAATCAGCATGTCCACACACAAAACAATTTATCCCGAAACTCTATAACCAAACGTTGTATTAAGAATCATCGTATAAATTCCAGGGTGTCCACACACAAGAAACGTCGTATAAAGAATCATCGTATAAATTCCAGGGTGTCCACACACACAAGAAAGTAATCCCGAAACTCTACAGCAGAAGTAGTATAAGTGCACAGTTTGCTACTGCGGTCATGAAATGGAAGCAGAAATGAGAGGTCAGGTCTCCTTTCGCGCGAGGTCACGTTAAGCCCCGCCCAGTTATACCGTTCTAGTTCGACTAGTTATACTAGTTACGTCCACACACAACACATTTCGTAATTAGGCGTGATTAGACGTGATTCTTTATTGAGTTCTAGTTCGAAACGATGCCCAAACCCGAGTTTCGTTATACGACGTTTCGTTATACGACGTATCGTTAGTAAGCGTCCACACACACAATTTCATAGTATAACTATCCCGAAACGGTATAACTAATCACCCCTAATCATGGAAAGTGTTGTGCGTGGACACAGGGAATATGTTTGACAATAAACATTGCATAAGAATGTATTTTCAAAATAAGGCATGTGATATTCAAATTCTTATATTTGATTTTTGGCTTAAAGCCCAAGTCCACTCCAAAAATAACTTACTTTCAATAGAACCAGAAAAATCAGACAAACCAATCAAAAAAAGTTTGAGCAAAATCGGATAACTAATAAGAAAGTTATGAATTTTTAATGACATGAAAAACTTTGAAAATCACTACACAAATTGGCAACACTGCTCACTCATGAGTCTGTGACGTATGGTCCTCACTATCCACTAAATATTTTCTTTATATTGATAATATAAATTTCCTATTTTCACCCTAAGAATCTTATTTCTTCACACCAGCATCCAAGTTAGATTGTTAGTAATATGTTTTTGTGTGGATGCACAAATAAAGAGTAATTTTTGTCCAGTTATATCATGAAAAAATTGTATTTTGATAAACTATTTATATAAAAATCAATAATTATGAAATACAATATTCAGAAAATAGTATCAATTCTTCAAAATTCATAAAAGTTTTTGGGAAAGGCATGGGGAAATCAAGTTTTGGGGGATAAAGAGGGAAATTAATGGGATTAAACTATATAATTGAGTTGTGAGGACATGACGTCACAAACTGATAACCATCTTGGCAATTTGTGTTGTGATTCTCATTGTTCCATAGTTTTACATACTTTTTCAAAAATTCATAACTTTCTTATTAGTTATCCGAATTTGCTCAAACTTTTTTTGATTGGTTTGTCTGATTTTTCTGCTTTTATTGAAAGTAAGTTATTTTTGGAGTGGACTTGCCCTTTAAGCTTCCAGGATAACCTTTGGTTACCTTATATCTAAATCCCTTTTATAACAACAAATGAAGATATGACTACCAGTTTTCAATAAAGCAATCTAACTTTAATCCTTGTCCAAACCAACAGAGTGGGCCAAGCTACTCCACTGCTTTAATCAAAACCTGAATTTGATGAATTCGGAACCCGACCCAAGGATTAAAGTCATGCTAAACGAAGGGAAAAACTTATTCCTTGGTCTTACTTCCTTTGTTATACTTCATTTAAGACCAAGCTCAAACCAAGTTTAGGGTTTAAATTTCAGTAAAATACAGGCCTTAGTGTCAACTACAATTCTGCTCCTACCCCCGTAGTAATTTAGCGACGACGCCGGTACCGCGGCAGATGTAAATTTTTCCTTTCATGACTTTTTTCTTCGGGTCTTACGCATCTTTAAACAAAATTTGTGAAAATCGGACGTATAGTTACAAGTCACGTGACCTTTTGTCTTTGCATGTCAGCCCGAAAATCGCTCATTTTTGTGATTTGTGTACAAAACATATGGAAATATAATTTTCCTAAAGAGAGATAAAACATTGGTTATTTGGTCTTGTTCAAAGTTTAGGTGTCTGTTTTACGGTCAAAATAGATGAATTGTAGTTAGGAATGAAATAAAACAACAAAAACAATAAAATACATAAGTTAAAAAAAACAAAGAAATACATAAGAAATTATCAAAACAAGAGATAACATAAGGAATAACCTGGCTCTTCCAATTTTTTTTGTTGTATTATTATTTCAAATGGTCTAACGAATATATGTAGTGAAAAGTAGTGCTTAAATATGAATAATATATGATTTATGGGTAAAAATGTGAATCTTATGATCTTATTTGCATAAATTACCATAAATATGCAAATGAGTGAATTTAAAAAAAAATTGAAATTACCATAGTATTCTATACACTTCACTTGACATGCATGCAAATTTTCGCGGCGATCGGCTGTGAAACGGCTGAGATCTTGGGGGGGGGGTCAAATTGACCCCTCAGTAAAGATAGAAATAGCCCAGTTATAATAGGGTTAATAAAAAGAATTCAAGTCAATGTAATGTGAATTTCTCACTGTTAATTCATGACTTTATGCTCCATAAATCGGCAGATTCGGTAAAGCCCAGTAATATAACTTACTCTACATTTATAAATACACGGCAACAAACCTGGTCTTGAATGCAGGCTGGACCTCATGCGGATTCCTCCTGTCGGACCAGAAGAAAATGGCTCTGTTCAAGGTGGGTTCAACGTCCACATAATCATCAGTACCTTGGAAAGTCTCAGCAATCCACCGTTTTCCTGTGGAATATGACAATGCAGTTTCAATAAATATGAAAATAACTGGTCAAAGAAATTTCATTATGACAATGTGCATCTCATTTCCTTACTTATTGACCATCCATACATTTATTTCGAATAAAGTAAATTAAAATAGAATTAAGTAATATTCACGAGCAGGTAAAATCAGCTCTTTCTAATTTTCTACTTAAAGAAATATGCAGGTTATGCTCAATTGATGTACGAGAATACTTTCTTATGACTTAGTATCTTTTTTGTCTTTCTTAATTCATAATTAAGTCAAATGAACAAGTTGACATGAGCCTTGGGTCTTCCCTTGAATAACAGAAGCAACAATCTACCTGATGTGCAGCAAGGATCCAGGTAAAGAGTGGGCACTCCTGTCATTCGAGTGGGGCACCAAACTTACCAGGAGAATGCAGTGAACCAAGACAAAACCATCAAGCGAGGGGAAGGTGCGGAAGGGGTTTTGATGATGCCTTTCCCCTGTCCCTTTTTTATCATTCTTTCCCCCTTTTTCTACCCCAATTTTTTCCTCCATTTGCCATTCGATAGGGGGGTGGGGGCTATGTAGCCCCTGTAGCTATGCCACTGCTTCCAGTACTTACCTTAACATCCCAGCCCTCGTTGAGATAGAACAGACAGGTAATACAGCGTCCATCTCTGTTAGGGTTGTCAACATGGCAAGCATAACCTGTTCCATTGCCCGGATAACAGGCAACCATGGCCTAGGATACAAAGGAAAAATACAGGAGGATCAACCTTTGATATTTACTTGAAGTTGGCTGAAAATTGACTTTCTTTCATTTCCTTTGTACATCAATATCATTAAAATCTCAAAGATACTCCAATGTCTAAATTCTCAATGTGCCAAGAGTTTACAAACGGGTCTAAAGGCCCAACACAAATAGTAAATATGTGCATCAATTTTTTTTCAATCGTACTGTCACCTTTTCATAGTTCATCTTTATATCATATAAACAATCTATATTCACATCATTACCCTTTTGAATTTCCTGAAGTTATGCAATCATTATTTTCTTTTGTTCAGAATATAAGATACAGTATCAAAATCTGAGTTCAAACTCCTATAGGACGAAAAAGTTTAAGTGACTTGGGTCCCACCAAGAATTAAATGAAACTTACCTACAAAGTCTACAAGCAACATAGAAATTCTGAACAAATTTACAAATTGGATAAATTCAATTTCTTAAAAGAAGATGTTGTACTTATAATAATAATAATAATAATAATAATCTGGATTCATATAGCGCTTAATACGGAATACCGTCTCTAAGTGCTTTACAGATATTATTACCCCCGTCATCGGATTCATTCACGCACAATGTACACCATCTCCACCAGGGCTCAAATTAATTTTTTGTCCACTCAGGCTCTTCCAAAAACACAAGAGCCCCCGTGAGCCTTCTCACGGGGGCTCTTTAGTACTGACGGAGGCTCTTTTTTTTACTAAAAAGTTCCATTGAATTGGTACCCATGATACTCCTAAATTATTTGCTATTTCATCATTATCATTTATCAAGTCGGCATTTTCCCTCTTACATGTACAAACTTAAAAGTTATACATAGGGGTTACTGACTTTCATCCCGTGATGACATTTCTCTCCAATTCTTCCCGTTCTGCACATTATTTCCTCCTCACCATTTAGAGCAACCTTATTTACATTCTTTCTTTAATATTTACTCTTTACCATATCCTTCCACAACATCTTTGGTCTTCCTCTTCTTCTCAATATCGATTTACTGGTCGAGGTTCATTATTTGCTGGTATTTTGGAATCACCAGATTTCAGAGGATTCACGTTTTTCACAACGAAGAACTTCTCCATGTTTCGGTCCTTGCGCGACTGCCTCTACTAGCTCCAGCAGATATGGGGCGGCATTCGTGCACAACGGAACTACCGGCAGAGTACAGCCACTGCTGACAGCCGCACTGCACCGCAAACTTCTGTAGTTTGTATCGGTAATACTCACAGAGATATGGAGATGGGAGATATAGCGCGATCTTCTAGCGAATAAGCGTACTTTTGATTACAATATGGCGGCCTCTAGACACCAAAAAATTCGAGCAAGAAATCCTGCACGCTAATCTAACTATAATTCCATAATTCCATTTCATTAGTTTAAGGTTTGGAAGTTGAAACTCAATTGTGTGAAAGTTATAACAGAAAAGATAATATTTTTTTTAAAATTCCACAGGGGCGATTTTTAAATTTGCAATCGCCCCCGTGAGCAGTCTGACGGAGGCGATTACGTATCGCCCATCGCCCCCGTGTATTTTGAGCGTTGATCTCCACTCCCTGGAGAGTATTCCTATCATATGGTCACCGTGAGGGCATATGGAAATTACTATTAAACAGAAATGCTTTCGTCATCCTACTGGGTCCCCATTTCTCTCTTGGGTATTGAGTGGCAAATGTAGATTAATGCCTTGCCGAAGGACATTAGTGCTGTGTCAAGGATCGAACCACGACCCTTGAATTTCAAGTCAAGTGCTTAAACCACTCGACTACGACACTTCTACTTCTACTTATGTATATACATTTACCTTTGTTCTTCCTCCCACATCACATTCCCCTTTCAAATAGATGTTCATTTTGGAGAGTAATCTATCTAAGGTTTTCACCAACATGCAGATGTACGGGAACTGCTTCTCGTTTCCCTCCAACCAGGTAATCTCATCTCCACGAATAGTCTTCTTTGTGACGATCGTGTCGCTGCTGTTTCGCCTCCCACCACTCAGCTGCCCATCGATAAAGACGCCCGAAGAATGCAGATCGATGACCTCCTTCAAAACCCCATTGGCAAGATTGGGGTTGAAGATACTGTCAACGACACAGATATTGTTGCTTTTCAACTGGCTGGTCACATGCTGGGCAAGGGAAACCAGGTCCCTGCCGGCGGTTGAGGATACGTCCTAGGCTTGTGGGGGCGCTTGTCGAATTCAAACGAAAGGTTAATGGTGGCACTTTGGTCAGGGTTGCCATCTTGGCTGTCCGTCTCTTTAACAGGAGTGGAATTAGTGAGGGGTTGTTATCATCATTCTGTTTCCTTTTTCGAAGTTTCTTGCAATTCTTGATATGTTTTTCCCAGTCTTGTATCTGGTGATCTTTGCAGCAGTATGCAACTGACAAGCACTTGGCACACTGCTTAAGGTTATCGAACGACCCACATGTTCTGCAGGAATTAGTCTCCTTGTCAGCGCTTGGCGGAACCACTGTCACATGCTTCTCAGCCATATCAAGATCTCTAAAGTTACATTTCACTGTCAAAGTATATGTAATATGAAGTGTCTAGTGTTATACAGGCACTCATGTACATGTATGTGTAGTTTGTCAATTTTGTGTACATGGGTCTACCGGTACACATATATTTCTTGCAGCAACCTTAGTGATTTCCTCCTCCTTTGTTTTGAGTAGTTACAGCACCTCAACCTGGAATGCATAACACCTTAAAAAATTGAAAAAAAGGAGAAAAGAATAAGTTATTAAGATTAAACATTGTTTTCTCACTAAGTTCAAACAGAATTGAATCAATGGCTGTGTTGATTTCATATAATTGGTGTTAAAAATGGTAAATTCTTCATAGTTTTGGAATGTGTGGACTGTGTACACAGCAATTACCGGTGTTCATAATTCATCAACATGTCATGCATCAATGTCACTGACGTGGTTTAAATTTTCAAATGCCAACTTTTTTCATTGTTTTCCCCAAACAATTCAATTTATAGACAACTTACAATTGCATCTCTTGGTATACAATATCATGGGGTTGGGGAGCATCATGTCAGCCACTTCTAATTCTTTTTGATATTATTATTAATTTTGTTAATAAGTTTGATTTCAGATACGTCACTTAAATGATCTCAACAGACAATTTGATCAATTGTCTTAGGATAAAATTATATTTCGTACTACATGTAGCCCTTAAGATAGGGACAGAGCTAGACCGAAAGATTCAGTCTCTGATATCGACGGATGTTCCGCTGATCGCCTCTAAAGTCTAAACAGAGACTGAAGTACATCGTACGGGTTAGTGAAGGGAGATTTTGCAGTACAGTTTGTATGTGATTGCCGATCTTATCGCGCGCAGTTTTTTTCAAGAAAAGGGGCAGATTAGCTGAAAGAAACGCTATATTAGTTTTACAAAGATTTTCGATATTATTTTGAAATTTTATGAAAATTAGATCTTTTCCAATCATATTTTATAAAATATCAAACTGTTAAAGTACAAGTCCACTCCACTGAAAAGTTGAGCTGATTAGATAGGCAAAAATCTAAAAAGCCCATAATAATTGAGCCATTCTCCCCACAATGCATTTTTGTGACGTAGGGTTCTCACAACACAGATTCGTAATGTAACCAAATTTAATGCATATGTCTTTGTGAAGTGCCTCGATACAAACTACATGTATTTCATTCACCTGATAAGAATAATGAAATACTATTATTCTTATCAGGTGAATAAAATAGTTTTTATAGACTAGAGGCACTTCACAAAGACGTATGCATTAAATTTGGTTACATTACGAAAATAGCCCTAGACTCTAGACTCTAGACTCTACTCTCTAACAGTTACACTAACAGTCTAACTCTAAGTCTATAAAGTCAAGGATGAAAGTTTCAGTCTCCGATATCGACGGTTGTTCTGCTGAGGAGTGAGGGGAAGGTCAACAAATGTCAGTTTTATTAATTAAACAATTCCCATACCAGACAGTTATTTCTGTCTAACATGACTCTATATATACATCCAGAGCTACCAAGTCTCACGCATTATGCGTGACTGTCACGCATCGAGGGTCTGAAAGTCGCTATCACGCATGCTCAGGCATGACACGCGCGTGCAATTTTGAAACGTACGCCATACCCTTTACGTACACTATACCCTCACCCGCGCTTTCGCAAAATGTCACGCACAGCTGATCTTTGAACTTGGCATCTCTGTACATCATAATGCATGCAAGTTGGCATTATCGTGAAATAGTAAACCACCATTCGCTCCGTACAGTAGGCCTACTCAGTTCACTCCAGCAAAGCATAGAGAGTCAATATTGCGTATGGACCTCTAGCGCTGTACCATGTGCTACATGTAATAGGCAGCAATTTCACTCATGAATAGTCAATACATTACGTTCATCCCGTCTCAGCTCATTTTCGTAAGTTGGCGCCTAGCCGAGCCGACATGGTCTCTTCAGATTGGCTATCGCTGGCTGCCATAAGCTCTATGTTATAAGATATTAGTGCGAGGAGATAGCGTGCGATGTTCCGGTCGATCTGATACCAAAATCATGATATTCCAGTCAAATCTTCTATTTTGTACGATTTTTACAGTGTCCTTGAAAAGTTAAGTATTTCACTTAAGTTTAAGTCTTACGTAACTAGGTCATTAAGTTTGAAAAATTCTCATTTTCGTCATATTTAAGGTACAAACTTGCGAGTTGTACTGAAATGTTCGTTGGTTTTTCTATTTTATGTTTGTACCCATACTGAGTGTGCATCACCTATGTATGAAATGCACCACCTGTTTAAAGCATGACATGTCAGTTCGTTATATAATACGTAAAAAGTCGTATTGACATTGCACTTGGCCTTGCGCACTAATTGCGTAAGCTTATGTAAGTGGGGGCCCTCTATCACTTTAATTCGAAACAGCTGGAGCCGCAGAGCGTATCGGCCAATCAGAGTGCGTAAACTTACTGTACAGCGCGGAATACGAATAGTTCTACATGTACATGTTAAGTGTAAGCAAGTTTGACAGTGGACTCACGATTTTAATTTTTAAATTATTCTTTTTAACAGGAACAGTAACAGTAACAGTAACATTGAGTTGAAAAAAATTATATTTTACTGCTAGGTCTACACGTAGAACTTTTACCATTCCGCGATGTACAGTGAGTTTACGCGCTCTGATTGGCCGATACGCTAAGTGGCTTCGAATTTAAGTGAGAGAGGGCCTACTTAACTTAAGCGCGACTTAAGTTCAATGGCAAAGTCGATACTAAACATTATGTCGCACCACAGAGATTTTGACATGACGTGCTTTAAACAGGTGACGCATTTCACACATAGGTGACGCACACACGAAATTGCACACACATAAAATAGAAAAATCAACGAACATTTCAGTACAACTTGCAAGTTTGTACCTTAAATATGACGAAAATGAGAATTTTTCAAACTTAAGACTTATTAAGTAAGACTTAAACTTAAGTCAAATAGATTGAAATACTTAACTTTTCAAGGACGCTGAAAAAATTGTAACAAAAAGAAGATTTGACTGAAATATCATAATTTTGGTATCGGTAAAAACAGAAAATCGCAAGCCATCTCCTCGCACTAATGTCTTATAACGAATCCGGGCTAACTCGCCCCAGCCTCAAAGACTGGGGCGAGATGTCCCGACAAATTTAATTGATCGAGAGATACCAATGTGGATATGTTTGTGCTCATTGTGACTTAATAATGCCATTTTCAACCACAATCCGTAATGGAATTGTGTTAAATGATACTATTGAAGACAATCTATAACTTCTCTTTAGGTAAAATGACAAAAAAATGGCATTTCGGACAATTTACTCACAACTCGCAATTCGCATTGCCGCACGTACATTAAATGTGCGTTGTATCGACTCGGACCACTGAATACACACATTGGTATCTCTCGATCGATTAAATTTGTCGGGACATCTCGCCCCAGTCTTTGAGGCTGGGGCGAGATGTCCGTGGGCGAGTTAGCCCGACTCCCTTATAACATAGAGCCTATGGGAGCCAGCGATAGCCAATCTAAAGGGCCCATGTCGGCTCGGCTAGGCGCCAAATTATGAAAATGAGCTGAGACGGGAGGAACGTAATGCGCATGCGCTGGCTGTATCGCCGATGTAAGCTAAAGTTTTACGTGGTCTATTTACATGTAGGTGTCATCAATTGTCACTAAAGACAGTAAAGTACCGATTTTGAGTTTAGTTTTGTACAGTGGTGTTTGAAATGTTGAGATCAATAAAACAGGTTTTAATACACAGCCAGGATAGCGATACAGCTATGTGTGACTCAGTTGCATTGCGCTTCTAGCTTCTTTGGTTGGGTCACACGCATAATCTATATCATAATTGCAATTGCATTTTAGCATTGCCGTCTACTTTATCCCACCCATAGGCCCTAGGGCACAGGCGCTAAGCGTGTGTGTGTTGACGAACGAGTGGTTTCCGAAACCACGATGACGATCTGTCGATGTAGCCTATAAGTTTATGAAATTTAGAAAATGAAACAGATGATTAGGGACCTTGAAACCATGAAAACTGTTTAACAACTTACCAAATATTGGCGGTAGATATTGAAGGTAGATATACGTTTATTTCCACCTCTTTTCTTCTCCGATGAAACCAAATTTTCGAAAACAGTATGGTATCTCAGCCAGGCAAAGTGAAATGAAAAAATGAGGAAGAGGATTATCGCTCTCATGGAAGAGAAAGAGAATCTAAAAAGGACGAACACGAAGAAGAATAACAAGAGGAACGAAAGCAAGAGGAGAAATAATCATTAAAAAGGTCTCCTAAAGGAAATTACAGCAAAATTAGATAAGAATATGAATATCAAGTTATTAATTATTCTAGAAGAATGAAACATGAAATGCAAACAAAAGGGTGAATGTTGAAAAAGCATAGTAAAAGAAGGAATAGAATATAATAACGACCAAAAGAAAACGGAGGAGCTGATCGATAATTTTTAACATAATGAGAATCTTTCTTGATCTTGTACATTTCTACTTACTCTCTCAACTCCACACTACCTCCTCACAGCAGTTATCATTTGCTTTCCTCTGAACTTTCCTCAAAATATAATTGCAGTTAAATTTATAATTCTATTTTTGTCTTCCTCAAATGTAAAAATTACTGTTAAGATGTGTTTCTTACAAATGTAACTATGTTTTGTATACATTTTACATTGTATTCGTTATTATATATTGTATTTTGTTGGAAATGAAAAAATAAAAATGAAATGAAATGAAATGAACTTTATTTGCCACTCGATCAGTTCCTCATTAAACAAAAAATCACATGTGTTTGTATTAATGCGAGTATATAGGCAAGCACATGGAGCTTTGGCATAAACAGAGTTCGGCATTCTGACAACATATTTTGATAGTAACAATACGTTTTTATTATTTTTCTCATATAAACGACTTACAATGATATATAGCAATTTCAGACAACGTTAAATCATCAACTCAAGGAAAATTTTAATACACTATAATTGTATATCCGATATATATCATCACGTTCGGATTATGTAATACCTCATTGTATTAGTTCGCACATTTCAACAGATAAGGCTTTTGAAATTTCCTTAGTTTGTTCAGTTCAAAAGTCTTGGCGATCGCGTGTTATTCATGATTATCTATATAGAAGACACCATAAAAAAATGAGACGAGCTGCTTCCTTTTTAATGATGATTATCTGTTTAAATATATTAAGAAAGGTGGGAACTCGATTATCATGAATTATATTCCACACTAAGGATCTTGCTCTACGATTGGTCAAAATTAAATCACATGATGACAAATAGTTCGCCCATCATTGATGGGAGAAGAAAAATGCGTTGCACTGTGTAGATAGTACTACTATCTACACAGTGCAACGCACTTTAATTGTATACGTTGCGTATTGTTGTCCTCTTAACATCTTTTAATGTTAGTACGCGAACTATGCATGGTCACACCACCATATTATACTGCATGCACTCAGTATAGGTATCGTACACCGTTTGCTAGCTGTTAATTGATGACTTGTTGCTCTAAAATCATCAGCCCGTAGCCACGGGGGGCACGGGGGGGGTGGGGCACGTGCCCCCAATTTTTTTTTCCAAGATCAGACACCCCTCCTCTTAGACCCCTCCCCAGGACGTCGATCAATTACATGTATTCCCCCGCCAAAACATCAAACTCTGGCTACGGCCCTGCTAAAATGACGGAAGAAGTGAAATGTTTCCGACGTGGAATATAAAGCAAATAATCACCTTTTGGTTTCAGGCGATGGCAAACTTTCACCTCCTCGGCGATCTGAATGCATAGGCTATCTTTCCTCAGCTTCGCTTCGGAAAGATAGCTATACATCCAGATCGCCTCGGAACTGGGGGGCATTTCATCAACATTTGTCCACCGACAACGTGTAATGGGTTTTTACAGACGTGTATCAATCAGATATGATTATTTACGTCTGGGGACCGACCTTTAACGTCACCATCCGAAAGACGTGACTCAGTTTCGAACCTGCGTCCTCGGCTGAATCAGTTTGTAACTTCCACTGTTAGCTGGATTACAGGCGCACGCCACAACGCCTAGTTAAACTGTCAGCGCCGACTAAATTTGACCAATCAGAGGCCTGGAAAATAGTCGGTGACAATAAAATTGTCGGTGAAAATGATATTAGTCGGTGAAAACCACCGACTAATTGTTTCATGAAACGCCCCCCTGGTGATAGTTTGTCCCATCACCTTCACCAACGGTAATTATTTGCTTATTATTGACCTTGGTTCCGAATATTCATTACGATGAATGTTGTGAGTCAAATTACATTGGTATATAAAACAATAATATGTACAAAATAAGCATATTAGTGATAAATAGATGCATAGCTAATTTTAAAGAAATTTGCCAGGACATATATACAAATTCAGTACATAAACGATACAACACAAATATACACATAATGAAAACAAAGTGAAATGGCGGCATATTGGACTTCATCGCATTAATTGAATTAATAAATAAAATGAAATTAATGACTTGAGAGAGAGGGAGAGAGAGAGAGAGAGAAAGAGAGCGGATGAGAGAGGGGGATTTTAATGCAGATAAGTAGTGAGTAAAGGATATACTGTATTTGCAGTGGTATTGAAACATATATAAGGAAGATAAAGTGCCTGAGAGGATCATAATTTATCGTCTCCTTTTCCGATGATTGACTGTTGCTTTTCCCCTTGCTATATATACATGCCACTATATCTCTATGCACGAGGACATATTATTGCATGTGAACGATAACATTCTATTATTCATGAGTCAAAATCCTATATACGGTAATTGTTACAATAACTATTGCACGTGTACGTATGTCACGAAGTATATATACTTCGGTCCTTCCATGTTAACAAGAGAAAAAGAATCCAACATTCTTTCATATTTAATTTAAAAATTAAATTAAATCTTTTTCCACTTGAAATGGATATGCATGTATAGTGTTATGGTATCATAATGTTACTACATGCGTGTACGCACATTTACAGCTTACGTGAATTGCACCTTTCAGAGGATATAACATAAAAAACAACGCAACATAATAATAAGTTAACGTTAATCAGAAAAACTCTAACAAAGTTGGTAGTTATATGCCGCGTAGGCCTTACTTAAGATTAACTCCTTAACACCTCGTAATCAAGTCTAACCATGAAATCTATTCCATTATAGAAGTATGATTCATGTTCATAAACTTTATAAAAAAAAGACAGACAGACTTATCATGAAAGATAGTACAATGTTGCAAAGTAACACCGCAATACAACCTTTAATAACAGACCCATGCCACGCCCACTTCTGCCACACCCACCAATGAACTAGTCAAGAATATCCGTTTTGCATCTGACTCTGAGCGAGTCTGAGGCATGGTAGATTATTATTATATTCTCCATTACCAATTAAGTTGTGTCGGATGTCATCTGCTGAAGACTGCTCTGCCCCCAACAGGAGGAGGAGGAGGAGGAGGAGAATGAGGAGAATGAGGAGAATGAGGAGGAGGAAGAGGAGGAGGAAGAGGAGGAGGAGAATGAGGAGGAGGAAGAGGAGGAGGAAGAGGAGGAGGAAGAGGAGGAGGATGACAAGTGTGAAAATTAATATACAGCTGTATCCACGGCAATATACACATGCATTTTGAATGACAGTATAGCTATAGTAACGAAAAATTTATGGCAACCTGTACGGATTGTAAAAAATTATACATGCACTATCTTGACCTTTCAGGACTCAATGTGGAGGTTCGCGAAAGACCTGGTCCGATTCACCACGTTCGGGATCTCCTTCACTTGAAAATTCGGAAACAGTCGTTCCAGTGCATAGACGGCTTCGATATTTTTCACCGACTGATCGGCAGAGCTCGCCAATCTCCGGTCATCTCTCTCAACGTACATCTCGACGTATCCAAGATAAATCTTCATCTCCGGCAATTTCGTCCGCAACCCATTCAGGAGCTGATCGATAAAGACGAGGCAATCCTCACAAGGGGAGAAGTAGGTGAAGAGGTACAGCGAATGTTGGGCGTGGTCGTTTAGGTGTGCGAGGTCTTGGAGATTCGATATCAAGTGGCAAAGAACCCGTTGCTCGGCGTGCTGGATGGTGCCATTTGGCTCTCGGCTGCTGGTTGCGACAGCGAAGTCCCAACTGAGGAATCCTCCTCCACCGAATGGGGGACCTCGGTAGATCGGTCTTTCGCTGTAGAGTCCAGCCATGTCCAGGGAAAAGGCGGCAAACTGTTTGCGACCAGGCGAATGCATCCCGAACTCATCCTTGAAAGTCAAATAGAGCCGCTTGAAATATTCCTCCACACTAGTTGCTTCATAAAATGCCATATCTTTTTGCTGACCGGCCTCCCGCCAAAGTTTCCAAATCAAGATACTGCCCGAATTTAGTAACAATAGGATCCAAGCTTCAGGAAATTAGTTTCAGATGTTTTTATTCGCTCAAAAGCTGAGTTCAGAGATGCTTATATGTATGAATTGAGAAGATTTAAGCACCACTTATCTTTGTAGTTGTTGATGAATAAGCTGTAAAACCATGACAATTAACGGTGCCTCGACTATAGAGTCAACAAAAGTATGTTGAATAGTGTCAACAAAAGGCAGTGAGAGTGTCGTTTTCAGTCATCTGGTCGGCTTGCCACAATATTTTCACTTTCAACTTATGTTCAGTCACTGAATATTTATCCTGGCTTGTGATGACACTGTTCGATCTAAAACTGAGGCAAAAAATCTAAACGATTTAAAGTCGTTCGGGGAGCGAATATCAATATTGCATTATGTTCTGGGGAATCCCCCCGTCAGCTTTGTCACATGATGTTTCTATGTTACAATCTAATTCGGGCACATTGATCGAATCACGTTGCGAAACATTAAAATGGTCCACCTCATATAATGTTCTGCATTGCGCAATAATCTCATTGTCGGTCATACCATCAAAACACGTTCATATATAGACTAATGAAATGTAGTAATTCGCAATTTTCGTTCATTTGTATGGGGCTCCGATATTATTGCTTGAACTGAAAATATCGTCGCGTTGTAGCGGTTTCAATAATGTGATGGGCTTTTTGGGGCTATATCTATTATGGTACATTTTGTATTCGTATTTTCCCTAACGGAAGACTAATGTTACACTATAAAGTTGCATGTAGGAAAAACCAATTCTCTCTTTTTATTATAGTGTATAATATGGCAGTAAAATATGTAACTGAGTGAAGAGAAAAAATAAGAATAGCATTCTATTGTAGAGTAGAAAATACATCTTATACAGCAAGTTATGTGAATGAAGCATTTCTGTTCAGAATTAGAAAAACGGATGCAGTGAAATGAAAGGGACAATAGAGAGAGAGAGAGAGAGAGAGAGAGAGAGAGAGAGAGAGAGAGAGTCAGGGCAATCAACATGATTATGCTATGTTTGTGGATAGTTATTGTGCAATGTCTGTGTCAGATGCAACTCGGGTCACGCATATTGTATGCTATTGTGTGGGGGATTCCCCAAAATCTATTCAATGACTTCATCGAGTATTACTTACACTCAAGTACCAAAATCATGCAGAAAATGAGTAGATTCAGTCATTGCTAGCACAGTTTTACATCTTGATATGCACTATTAACTGCTTGATTCTTATCTAAACATAAAGGCATAACAAATATATTGCGGTCACAGTAATTAAGTTTGAAAATAGGAGATCTATTGTTTATTAGTTATCACAACAATCATAATTATATTCAAAATGTATTTCAGATTAGTCATATAGAAATCTCAATTACAAAATCAATGTAAATCATAACATCATGTACTGTACAAGTGTCATTGGCCAATATGACTTGTATATGAACATACATGTATATTTTATGGAGTTGGTGGCATAAGGCAACAGATCTCCGACAACAAATCAGATATGTAGTATAAACAATGACTATGTCGCACATTACCTCAATGCCAATCAATGATTGAATAACAACATATATGATGATCCAACCATTTTGGAACTTCCTTTGGTACTTATCCATATCATTGTCTCGACTATATTTGTAAGGAATTTACCTTTTGTATCTTTGACTTTGCATTATTTTATGAAAGTAGTATTATTTTATTTTAATTCAACTAGATATATAAACCCTTTTTGATTATACAAATAGCCCATTTTTATCATCCCGAAATTGATTCTGGGAACTTTATAAACATTAGGCCCGAATTCACAAA
This sequence comes from Mesocentrotus franciscanus, assembly GCA_037976565.1. Taxonomy (NCBI): domain Eukaryota; kingdom Metazoa; phylum Echinodermata; class Echinoidea; order Camarodonta; family Strongylocentrotidae; genus Mesocentrotus; species Mesocentrotus franciscanus. The sequence continues at coordinate 35,452,590 of CP137669.1, read as the reverse complement.
GGAGGTTTAAACCGTGGGTTAAATTTAAACCTAGGCTAAATAACCTACGATTAAAAAAAACGTGGGTTAGATTTAAACCAACTTTGTGAATTCGGGCCTCAGAATCGATTGGATTGTAAGCAAATCATTAACTATTTGTTACATTGTTGCACATCATAACACTATTCAGAAGACACCATAGAATTGAGTATCAACTATACAGATGCTCAAACAGAGATAGGGCTAGAGCATTATTAATTCAATACATTTTTTAAATTCATTTTATTTTCACATTAGAATAAAAGAACAATCACAATGACAATAACATATACATTAAAAGAGAAAATAACAAGTATAAAACACAAACAAATTCAAATGTGGTGGGATTTGCAAAGGCCACAGGCCTATCAATGGCAAACCCCATTACAAAAAATAAGATATGTATTTGTATATGTATAGGAAACAAAACACAAATTAGATCTGCTCATAGTCATCTCCATAGAGTTTAGCCAACTTGATTTAAAATATTCTTTATGCTAGTGCTACTCCTGAGTCTGAAGGCAACGCCATTGTATTAGAAAGTGTGGCACATGTTGCTATGTTGGGCAAGCATACCACAACAGAATATTCTACATGTTGTATCCAATGGAAACCAAGTTTGCCAAATTAACCTCGTCTGCTACAGAGTTTAATTGGCCATCCAAAAGTTTGGCCAACCTGCTTACAGCAAGTTTTATTACAGCACACCTTATGTTATTGCGAACTTGCCAAAATGAAGCAGCAAGCTCTATGTTGTCCGTTGTTTCTCAACATAGGGTTGTACATCTGGTACAATTTCTCAAAATCTGTTTGAAGGCAGTGTATCAGTGATGCCAAAATGGAAGTTATATGGATATGGAAAAATTGAATAGGGTAAATTTGAAAGTCTAGTACATATCATTCTTAAAGGTATAGACCAGTTTTGGAAACGCCCCTCTCTCAAAAAAATGAAATGAAAGCTCTCATTACCAATCATGTGAAAGAATATGTTTTGACTAATACGTGATGATACAAATTTTGCCAGGAAAGTCGGAAACCGCCTACGAATTGATATATTTGGTAAATTATTATATCTATTGGGACCAAATAGATATCGCGCACGTGGTCGCGTAGTCCCATATACATCTTTCTGTGTACAGTGCTTGTAACTTTACCAAGACTGGGCCAAATTTCTTATCATTTTGATGATTCCAGAACCTTGCAGTACACACCAATACTTATATGCTAGATGATCAACCTTTTCTGATCGATTCCACAACGTTTCTTTCACAATGCAATCGCATGACCAGAACTGGTCTTTCTCTTTAACAGAATCCTCCTATTCTATCTAAATGAACGCTTGAATACAATAACATCCATGAAATTATGTAAACAGGAAAGGTAGTATTGCAATTCCTGAGTTGCATCATTTAAGAATTGAAAAAGACATGAAATTAACATTTCAGTCATGACATGGTTTTAAACTATTTCCTTTACATGGTTTTTCCTTTAATTCTTATCCTGTTGCATTTATAAAACCAGAACAGTTGATAAGATGGGTCAAATATATAACATATTCACTGGTTTTGGAAGACAATTCAAACATAATATGAATACGATTTAAATAATCAAACTTGTTAGACATTAAGCAAAAATTAAATTCTTTTTTTCCAAAATATCAAAATCAATTACAATTATTTATTGCAATGTACAACCTTTTATTATGCATATCATTTATTAATAACAGAGTTAAATGACATGTTATTAATAAAAATATGACTAACATATTTCAATGGAAACTATGTTTTGCATATTATATATATTATAAACTGGAATATTCTTTAAAAATTGGCTATATGAGTTACTTGTAGTTACTTCATTATTTTACTATGTATATGTATGTTAAGTTGCTTTTACTTTATTGAGTTGCTTTTAGTATATGAAGGGCACTCATAGAAGCATACACACACATACCAAATATATATATATATTTTCTTCAGTTTTTTGCAAATCATATTGTCAAGATTGATTAACATCAACATTACACACACTGTAAATAAATTGTTTTGATGAATTAAAAAAAATGATATCATACCAATTACAGCTTTGTGTTAGTATCCATCTAAGTACACAACAAGAATAATCTACCTGATCACAATGTTACTTTAAAAAAAATATATATCTATCACACATTTCATTAATGATCTAAAATAGGATTGAATTTACTTAATCAAGTTCCTGACAAATGACTACCAATTGATGTTCTCTTTTGGACAGGAACATATTTATCACATCTGGTCATGAAGCACACTTGTGTCTTGAGAAAATGCTGTGTTGTCATCATGAATGTAGGAAGCCATGGCATTCTTCTGGTACGCTATCAAATAGACCTAAAAAATCAAAACAAAAAAACAAACAGTGAGAAACAACATTAGATACACTACCCCAAAACAGAAAAAATAATTGAATATATGTACTGATTTCAGTGATGATTTCATTCTTGGAGTATCATAAAATTGCACAGAATTAATTACTGTTTCTATTATTTTTGGACAAATCAAAAATGTTAACACGTTAATGAAATATGAGGTTAGAGGTCAAAGACAAAATGGGTTGCATCAAGATAAACAATGAAAACGAACATGAAAACTTGTCTCTTGTACTTTTATTTTTCATATTTATTTGTAAACGTGGTAGTTCAATAAGGGTAATTGTCTGTAAAACTTACCCTTTTCTTTGAGCCAAGTTCTGTTGAAGAGCCTTGCATAGTATCGTTGACCTGTGTCACACAGGCAGGAAGCTACTACATGTCCAGGTCCGAGTTGCTTAGCAACCTAAACACGAAGTAAAGAAACACTTTGTGGAGGTCAAAGAAATAATGTATACACAAGGTTTTGGTACAGTGATGCAAATCATGAATACACCTATCCATGCTGAAAATCATGTAATTCTTCTACTCATATTCACAAGTATAGGTACATTTGCATTATAGTTTCATAATAATAATAATAATAATAATAATGATAATAATAATAATAATAATAATATTAGTAATAATAATAATAATATTAGTAATAATAATAACAGTAATAATAATAATATGAATATTCATTTTATCCTTAATTATCAACATCAAAAAATAATAACAAAGAAGCAAACATCCATGAGAAATATTGAAAAAATAGGAGACTAGGATCTAGTTTGTTATAAATATTCATCCAGTTATCAACTTACTATCTGGATCAATAATGCCTTTGAAATTTTGAGATAAACATGCATGCAGATGTCAATGCTGCCCTCTTGTGTTACTTACAGATTACCATAAAGTGGTATTATAAAACCAAGGACAGCCTTCCTCATTCGCCATTGGAATATATGGACAAATGCTACATTTAATTGGTGCCTGCAAACAATTCACAAGGTTTTCATATAATTATAAGATGTATCCACTATGTTTCATGATGAGTTATACACCAATACAATTTTAAAAAATGAGATTCATGAAACATTATCATTTTTACACTCGTACACTTTCGAAAAATATTTTTATATTTCAACTGTACATATTCCTTTCTGCTGTGCTTAATTCTAGACTTGAGTTCTGGCAAAACAATGGCATTTCAAGAGGACTCAGTGGCATAGAGTCGGTCTTAAATTGTATATTAAGCAGTAGACAGGTCCTTTAGATCAGCTCAATATAAAAAACAACTGACAGAACAAACTGTGTTCACACACCAGTAAAGCCCCGTTCAGATATGAAGCGGTAAACCATGGCATTAAACAAAAAAAACGAAGACGTACATTAGTTTTACAAGTGTAATACACTTCACATTTCTTTAAAACCTAATACAAAACTTGGTGAACATGCATAGAATATTTGTTGCATGCAGGTGCCCTTCATTAACATGTTATAAACAAACTACCAAGGTTTACCGCTTCAGTTTTGAATGAGCCTTGAGATATATTATACAAATAATACACAGCAGTGAGGGCATTAGTAAGAATTACCCACACAAGGTACATTTGGAACAGTCTGACACGCCCAAGGCAATAGCCGAGGGTGTTTGGACTGTTTTGAAGGTACCGAGAGTGGGTAATTTTACTAATGCCCCAACAAAATGATGTGTATTATTTGTTTTATAAGATGAGTTTTATTTGTTTATAACATGATGTTTTATAACATGATTTTACTAATGACCGGTCATAAGTATTTACTAATGACCGGTCATTATAAAAATTATGTGTTAGGCAAAATAAATGCCTGGTCATGTGTACGCTCTCAACCAATCATTTGATTAGGATCCGCTTCATCATCTTATAAAAGTTAATAATCATATTGAGTAATTTTTCATAAAAATATAGTATGACATTTAAATTTTGTATTAATATTGCTTAAAGTTTCTTTGACTCAAATGGCATATCAAGAGGAGGAGCCAGCACAATGTCTCCCTCCTTCGTTTAAAAGCCCAGAATGAACAAATAAATAAAAGAGAGATAGCAGGTTACTAATTTGTTTGTTTTCTAATAACAGACACTTGCAACACCTGCACAGATTGAAATCAAACGTTTCATTAAGACAGAAGTGATTACTCCACAGTGACTATAGGCCATAAACTGTTTTGCTACCACATACCGAAGAAGCCCGCCACCAAATGAGTTATTTGTTTTACAGTTTATTGTCAACACGTCCCCTTAAACAAATTGTTGGAATATAAAGTGCTACTTTATGAGGCAATCAAAATACAACAAGCTCATCATGAAGTAATTATGTGCCATTCCAAGGTAAATTAAGGCCAGTTCTTGTTTATTTTTGACAGCTTACGATCATTAAATCACACTATGTAATATCTGTCAAGGGTCGTTACCGGGGGTAGTCAGAAAAAAGGGACATCAGTAGCTCAGAATCATTTCAACATCCTCCCACAATATTTGAAATACTTCAAATTCTTTCTTGGTGTCTCAAAATCTTTCATTTTTATTCAGAATGAATTAAACTGTGAAAAAAAGGGTTCAGAATGTCACCTTCAAGAGAAATTCATGGGAATGAGCATTGAAGAAATTAATAATCAAATGGATAAATATAAGAGGGTGCGTTTATCGGGTCTTGCCATCAGATATGTACATATCGAACCCCACTATCGAACCCCACTATCGAACCCCACTATACGAACGTGATTCTCGGGATGTCGCGTTTATTGTCTCTTCACGATTCAAAATAAAGGCCTTGTCTCTGCCCAGCTGCTTTGCGCCGTTTGACCTTGAAGCGGATTAGCCTGGGAAGGTCCATAGAGCTATATGGGAAGGTCCGATTTGTATGTGGGGTTCAAAACAGCTTTGCGTTTATCGTGTCTCAGAAACGTGATTCTGGCTGTATGTCACATTCAAAACGCACCTTTTTCGGCGTTACAATATGCCCATATCTAAAGACGTTTGAAATAGGGCTTTGCGTTTATCGCCTTAAAAATTTGCCTGAAAGACGTTTGAAAACGCTGATTCTAGGCAAAAATTTGGTCGATAAACGCGACCAGAGTGAATCAAGAACTATGTCTTGAGAAATATGACACTCAAAATTTGCTTATTCTAAAATGTAATTTACAATTCATTATTCAATCTGCTTCTTCTGATATTCCTCTGTCTTACTTATATTTCCCCTCTTTATCTTACCTATTCTTAGTATTTTTCATAGAATACAAATGGTCAGTTTAACAAATAGCTTCAATGCCATGACTACTATCTCCTGGTCATTACATGTCAATTATCACCAATTGTTGGTCATGTTTACCGCCCTTGAAGCATCTTAACATACTGGTATCGTCATGGTAACAAATGAACAACATTGTTGCCAGTATTTGCTGAGTCCTTCACATGTAGCCCTGCTACTGTTCCAGTATGGCTAAAAAAGCCGTTCACAGAAAATGCAAATTTGGATGATTTCTGCTTTGGCCTTGTAGGATGGTAAAGGCACAGCATATTTTTTACTAATCTGATGGGCTACAGTAACAATACTTACAGAAAAAAAATGTTTAAAGCCCCACTGTACTTATACTTGTAGCTACTTGCTCCCTCTATATAGAAAACAATGGCTAAGCAGTGCCTGTTGGTCCCCCATGATCCACTTATTCTTATGTTCATTGAGAGCTGAGTTGATGAGATAACCACCTGTCAGTGACCAGCAGGGTGATCTAATCCCTCCTGGCCAAACTAGTGCAGACGGCCTTTAAAACTCTCAACTACAAAAAGTAACCTCTAAGTTTTTCAAGTATTGGGATATTACTACAAAGATATGAAAAGGAATAAAGGAGAGAAGTCTAACATATCTGATAAACTCTCTTCAGTATAAGTAAAAAATATTTTAAAAATCAGCATCCATCAATCTGTGTAAATATTTTCTTATTTTTCCCCCAATGTTTTTTAAATCTCATGTGTAGGAATCAGGGAGAATAAACAACAATATTCACTATTGTCTTATAAAGAGACAAATAAAATCTGACTCTAAACCTGAATTATACTGCACTGATCATAGCTTACTGGGGGTACTATGTTAATCTTTTGTTATATCACGGGGTGGGGAGAGGGGGTCATCTTACCTCCACTGCGGCTACTACATTTAGACCAGATGACGCCCCGACAAAGAACCCTTCTTCTTTTAGGAGACGGAAAGTCTGCAAAGAAAGATACATAAAGAACAAAGAAACAAGGATTATCAATTGATAATGGCTCCACATCGGTACGCCCGACCAACCACACTATGAATGCATCAACTAAGAGAATAGAGATAATGAAATATTTTGAACAAACAGATTTTATTTGCACATCCAGGCATTGTTATTTGTAAATCTATCATTATATTGCAATTAGTAAAGACGACTTCCCTTCGATCATACCAAATCTTCGAGATATGACCTGCAATAAAACAATATTCCATCCCAAATGGGAAACAAATATTTAAAATTGGTATTTAATCTGTTTAGTTAAGGCTAATCATTTTGCAATCAGTGAAGTTGTAAAGTCATTTAAAAGCTTGCCAAACAACCATGATTTGTTTAAAGTTCAAATAAATAGATAATACTGGTAATGATATTCATAATGAAATTGTTGAAATGTCTACCGGTACTCAACCAAAACCTGAGTGGCTTTTTAAAGTGAAAAGACATGATACAAGCAAGATATTTCTTCCTTGGAGTCAGATTCCAATGTTCAAAAGATATATTTGATACTGAAAGGATTGTTTTCAATCAAGTTTAAAGGTGAATATGCCCTCTCTTTCCTTCTTCTTTGAACCCTACACACACATACTTGAGGAAGACAATGATGCTAGGCTGCCTAGGCCTAGGGTACCCATAAATACATAGATCTTGATATAATTTCCTTTAAAAAAAATACTTGTAACAATTCATGTATTTAATTTCTCTTCTTGTATAATGTTCTTTCAGCCTTTGTTGCCAATACAAATAGACACAATGACAAAATAGACAAAATGAGAAATATATTAGTGCCTCCCCCCTCTCTCTCTCTCTCTCTTTGTTAAAAATATCTGATATCTTTATTTCACTGTGGATGTCTTTAAAAGACATAATTGTACCACCTAATAAATACATTGTATTTATAAGTTAGTAAAATCATTCTTTTTATACGAACAGCTCTAAACAGTACAGAGACATGCCTATGAATTTGTTTGAAGTGCACACTTTAGAATGCACAAGACATAACTCTTCCTCTTTGTAACAGTTTTATGTTTCATTCTGTTCTTAAGCAAATAAAAAAAAGAGTACAAGCAATCTATTTTTATATTATTTGAATTCTATTGAACATTACAAGCACAAAACAATTCTCATCAGGAAAATGTAAAGATAAAGAATAAACTTTCCTCTACGTTATAAAACACTTAGAATACAAAGAATGAAAACAAGAGCATTTCACAAAGATTAGAAGTATAGGGTGGTATTCCGATAGCGCGAACTAAGTTAAGCTCGGCTTAACTAGTTCACACTTTTATGGAGTGCCTGTTGCCAACTCATTTTCCCTGTACAGATTATTTTAATCCTGCAATGAAAAGTGTCCAAAAATTAATTTTGCAATGAAATGGGAAAAAAAGATAATATGAGTATGAACTGAATTCCAATAAAGTCTTTGGTAGATTATCTTTGTCACGAATATTGAAGGAGGAAGATGAAACCTAGCATTCCATAGAAGTGTGAACTAAAATTCTTGTTTAGTCTGGACTTAGTCCCGGCTTAACTTAAGAGAATACCACCCATAGAATTCAACTAACTAAGGAACAGCAAAAATGAAGTATAACATATTCCCTGCTTCACTTTAAAGCACTTAAAATAGAACATCTATATATGTACAATGAATGGCTTCTACCAGTATGTCTCAATTGACATTTTAAAAAATAGTTCAAATTATGAAGATGAAAAGACCATAAATAACCTTTCCTCTATTTCATAAAATGTTTAAATTAGAAGATATCAAATGGAATCAAGAGCAATCAATAATAAATCCCTTCAGTGTTCAAATTGGCATTCACAAAATACTTTTATTAAAGAAAATGTTAAGATAAATACAACCTTTCCCTACTTCATACTTCATTCAATTAAGAACAATTAACAGATATTAAAATACCTTTCAGTATTCAAAGCTGTCTGTCGCCTAAAACTTCAAATTTAGAAATTGTAAAGACAGAGTATTAAAATACCTTTCAGTATTCAAAGCTGTCTGTCGCCTAAAACTTCTAATTTAGACATTGTAAAGACAGACTATAATTGTCTCTCTATTTCATAAAACAGTTAAAATTGAGAATCTGCAATTTGATTAAGAGCAATCAACAATGATTTTCAGTATTATGGTTGGATGTTAAACTAAATCTTCTAATCAATCAATTGTAGATAACCTTTCCTCTATTTTCATAAAACAATTACAATGGAAGATTTCTGATTGAATTAAGAGCAATCAACAATGAACACATTTCTGTATTTATGCTGCCTGTCACCTAAACCTTCCAATTAAGAGAATATAACCTTTCCTCTATTACATAAAACAATTAAAATAGATCTCCAATCTAAAGAGCGATTAATAGTGAATACCTTTCTGTATTTACACTGATCGTCACCTCAAAATTTCCAATTAAGAAATTGTAAAGATAAAGAGTATAACCTTTCCTCTATTTCATAAAACAGTTAAAATAGAGGATCTGCAATTGAAATAGGAGTAATTAACAATTTGTTTCAAGTTGAGTGTTGGTAAATAAACATTTCTCACCTGCGATTTAAAAGCTCTTGCATTTGAAAAAAAGATTGACAAGATGCAACCTTTCACCCAATTTCTAATTGATTTGAACAAGATTTGTATATTTGCAGCTACTAATTAATTGGCACTTTGATTTGATTTAATTAGTGTGCATAAATACGAGTAATTAACAATTTGTTCCAATTGTATTATTTGTTTCAAGTTGAGTGTTGGTAAATAAACATTTCTCACCAGCGATTTAAAAGCTCTTGCATTTGAAGAAAAGATTGACAAGATGCAACCTCTCACCCAATTTCTAATTGATTTGAACAAGATTTGTATATTTGCAGCTACTAATTAATTGGCACTTTGATTTGATTTAATTAGTGTGCATGTGTTTCTACAAATCAGGTGTTTTATCACAATTGCAGCATGTATAGCCCAATTAAACTATTTAATTAAGAGTTCAGTAGGTGAAGTGCAGAAAATACCCTGTTCCACTTTGAAAAGCTTGCAGAATTTGTTGGAGAATGAAGAAATCAATGAAATTCTTCATTTTCTCATGTGTGTCAAAGTTCAAAACACAATGGGGAGCAGCATTTGAATCTCTCGAAGGTTATTAAGCAAAGTGCTGGCAAAACAAACAGAAATCCCTCAAAAATAAGCCAAAGAAATGTATGAAATTTGTATCACTGAGAGCAATATACTTTTCTTGCTTAATATGACAGTAACCAAGCAAATCATGAATATTTGACAAAAACAACAGAAAGTGCTAAATAGAAATGAGACAAATAATATTAAAAGGTTTGTAAAGTGTTCTTAAGCCTTGTTCTCATATATGCCATGGTAATCAAGATGTTAATCAAGTTTTAAACTCACCATACTGACAACATCGGTGTCCTTAATGCACAAGGCCTCATCAATGGGGGCACCCTTGAGGTTATCTGTGACCCGACCTTGACCTATGCCCTCTGTGATGGATGACCCGGGGATCTCTCCAGCTTGCCATGGGTGAAGTAGTTGTAGAGGACGCTGCCCTGAGGATCAGCCAGGACGACCTTCACATCCTTGCTCATCTCCTTCATGTACATCCCGACTCCTGTATGGGGGACATGAAACGAATCGGTCAGGTAATTGATTGATCAAGCCATCCATCTATCCATCTATCCACCCATCCATCCATCCATCCATCCTTTCATTCATTCATCTATTTATCTATCTATCTATTGATCGATCAATTGATCAATTGACCCATCCATCAATCCATTCATTCATCTATCTATATCCATCCATCCATCCATCCATCCATCCATCCATCCATTCATCCATCCACTCATCCATCCATCCATCCATCAATCTACCCATCCATCCATCCATCCATCCATCCATCCATCCATCCATCCATCCATCCATTCATTCATCCATCCACTCATCCATCCATCCATCCATCCATCCATCCATCCATCCATCCATTCATTCATCCATCCACTCATCCATCCATCCATCCATCTATCCATCTATCTATCTATTCATTAGTCCATTGATGCATTCAATCATCCACCCCTCTTCTCATTCACCAGTACATACATGTACATCCATCCTTCCTTCCATTCTTCCATCCACATATCCATCTACAAAATGATTGATCAATCAATTAATGAATCATCACTGATATACCCTGGAATAGCCCAACAAATAATTCACAATTTAGAGTGTATTCATTTTATTTGTGCTAAAAAGTTCACAAAAAAGTGACAATAAATATTCAGGGTTTTGGTTACTTTAAAGCCCCTATAAAGTGTTGGGAGCCCTAAATTCGCCAAAAAATTTGATGGCAAAATTTCATTTAAATTGTATCATAATGTGAAAGAGGATTTCACACTTCTGCAAAGATCCCGAAAAATAAAAATGTGTTTGTAGATTGATAAAAGAATACATAATTTGGGTTTTCTGTTGTATGCAGAAAACCTAAATTTGGTATTTTCATCAATATTCGACTTCAAACACATTTGTTTTTAAAATCCTTGCAGAAATGTGTCTTTAATGACATCCTCTTTCACATTGTAATACAATTCAAGTGAAATTTTGCCATTAAATGTGGGGCTCCTAACACTTTAGAGGGCTTTAAGAGAAACTAACCTGCCAATGTGCCACCTGTTCCTGTGCCGAAGGTAATAGCATTCACCTTCCCCTCTGTGGAAAAAAAAAATATGTGAAGCAATGACATCACCAATAATTGAGAAAATAATGGTGGAGAAATATTTATTTTTCCTAAACCCTCCCCTAAATAGTGATAGTATTGAAAAGTTATGATGGACATAAACTACATCATGATTTTGCATATAAAGTGATGACAGCATTCACCTTCCCTCTGTGGAGAAAAGGAACGTTTTAAGCAATGGCATCATCAAAAATTTCACCAAAGCATATTGTCTAATCATTGTACTGGTGACAATCTTACCGGTCTGTTGCCATATCTCTGGTCCTGTGGTCTCTATATGCGCCTGTCTGTTGGCTGTGTTGTCAAACTGGTTTGTCCAAATGGCATTATCTAATGATTCAGCATGTCTCCTTGCCTAACATGAACAAACAGATGTGTCCAATTATTACCAATTTTCTGTTCCATATCTCTTACCACGAAAATGATAGTACTGTCAAACCTGCTTTAGTGACCACCTGTCTACAAAGACCACCTGTCTACAAAGACCACATTTTTTGTTTCCCTTGAAAATGGTTTCTCATTGAAACATGTACTAAATGAACCTGTCTACAAAGACCACCTGTCTACAAAGACCACTTTTTGTGTTTCCCTTGGGTGGTCGTTATAGACAGGTTTCCCTGTAGTAAACTTTGTCCCCCCCCCTTCCTCCTTCAGCATGGTTTGCAAAGCAAGAGATAAAAGAAAGACTAGACAAAATATTGATGGTGCAAGATAAAAAAAACTCTTCATATAAATTTAAAGATAATTTTAAACTTCTCAAACAAACAAGCTACAAAAAAAAAAGATTAGCATTGGAGATGCTTTGAAAGAGAGAAAGAGAAAGAGAAAATAAGAAGAGAGACATAGAGGGAATGGGAAGGGGGGCAACAAACAGACTGGCATACCAGTAGAGAGAGAGGGGATAGTTAAGAGAGAGAGAGAGAGAGAGGGAGAGGGGGAGAGAGAGAGAGAGAGAGAGATATTCTCTAGAATGCTTCTCTTTGTTCCATTCTTACTCATGTGGCAAATATTTGCAATTTGAGAACATATTTCATAGATTTGAAAACAGAAAGTACATCCTAAATAAAGCATTTTCTTTTTAAAATCCCATTAATTATAATACCAAAAGATAAAAATGACATCGAGTAGTCATTAATAACATAGAGTGCTAAGACTCACACTGGAGCAATCCTGAAAAAGGTGTTTGTTCAAGAAAAATGAATAAACTAAAAATGCAGAACAAAAACAATATGCTAAAATGTAGGTAAACACACAGAAACTTTGGACTTCAAAACTTTTTATTGTTTACATGGCTACACTATGGACTGCCTTATTGAGAAAGAAAAATGTCACTAAGAAGTTATGGTATGAATACTATAAATTCATGTGTGAAATGTTAATGTCTTACAGAGAATGCTCCAACAGAGATTTATCCTATGCTCTACTGAGCAGGGAGAGATTTTGTAAAGTGATTTGTCTACCATTGGCAGATGGTGGGGCGGGGGTGGGGCGGGGGTAGGGTTGGAAGGGCATTGGGAATAAATTGTGTATTATTTAAGTACACGACATATTTAAAAGAAGAATGAGTCAACGAATGTGTGCCACTGCATCAAAAGGCACCTGAACAATGTGCTCACATTCTTTTTAGTTGTTGCTTGTCAGAGGTTTTCTCGAGTAAAAAGGTGAAAATACAGACATGAAAAAAAGTGATGACCACCCCCCTTTTTTTTTAATTGCTTGTCAGAGAACTTTGGAATTATAAAGCACCTTAGAATGTGATAACTCTCTTTTGCTTGTCATATCATGTTTTAGAGAGTACAGTGATATCAAGATGTGTCCTACAATCCAAGTAACACCATTCATATGATAGAAATAGGTTGTACAATATACAGTGAAACCTGTCTATAAAGACCACCCACCAAGGGAGACAAGAAAAGTGGTCTTTACAGGCAGGTGGTCTTTATGTACAGGTTCCTTTAGTACATGTTTCAATGACAAAACCATTTTCAAGGGAAACAAAAAATGTGGTCTTTGTAGACAGGTGGTCACTAAAGCAGGTTTGACTGTACCATACAATGCACTGGTGTATAATAAATATAAAACTTGCATTACATCACAAACACCTTTCTAGGCCAAAAGGGTGACTTAAATTAAAGAAGTAAAACCAAAATACTTACCTGATGGTTGTAATTATCGGGATCGTCGAAAGGTACAACGGGGACAGGAAAGACTATAGCACCAAGGAGCCGCAACATATCAATCTTTTCTTGGCTCTGATTGTTCGGCATATAGATCACACACTTGAAACCCATGGCGTTACATAAATGAGCTAGACCGATGCCTGGTGGAGAGTGGTAAGGAAATCATAGTATGAATAATCGCTTCATATTTCATGAATACCGGTAATGGTCCTTTAAATCTTAGGGCCAAACATGAATCCAAGCTTTAACCCCTCATATCAAATAGATTAGGACCAAATATCATAAATGGAATGGAATTTAAACTTTGGATGTAACTTCTGCTTTATTGTTAGATTTGGCATAAAATGTCTTCTATGGAAAACAAACCAGTGTTTAGAATTCAGAGTCCATTAAGATTCATTGAGAGAGTGAACATATCTTGTAAAGAGTTGTAACAGATTATTTAATTATTTTTTTTACATATATGCTTCAAAATGTGTGCAATTTTCTTTGCGAACTGACTACAGAAATTGCTTTAGCATGTGTGTACTCTGGCGGATCCAGGGTTTTACAAAAGGAGGTGGGGGGTGAAATGTACGAAATTGCGAGCGCAAAGCCTTTAGGCCTTTAAGGCGTGGGGTCCAGGGAAAATTTTGAACCTTAAGATGCTCCATGGTACATTCTGAGGCATTTCTGAATGCGTAAACTGAACATTGATGTGAATATTTCTTAGCTTTTTTCCTGCCTTTTTTGTTGGAAGGAAAAAAGGGGGCGTCTGCCCCCCTGCCACCCCCACCCCCTGGATCCGCCCCTGCTTATGATTTATTCCAACAGAAAGTGAATGCATCCTTTTGGGTTAAAATTATATGCAGACGTGAGCCTAGCACTAAATGTAGAAATGCAGTTTCTTCTTTTATTGATTAAGTTCACTGAATTCTAACTCAATCATATTGAGCTGAACTATTTCCAACAACAAAAATGATAATTAAAAAAAATTGACAGAAGGCATTTACCTGTATTTCCTGCAGTTCCTTCTACCACTGTGCCACCAGACTTAAGTCGACCTGAAAAAAATTCAACATCCAAAACAAAATAAATCAAAACTTTATATTCTGTAGCCTGGGCTTTATTCTACAAGTTTTAAACACATAGACATTCTGTTTTGACTTTTGTTTGAAAAATCCACTAAGTCAAAAGATGGTATAACACTAACCACAAGAATGTTCCAAATTTCATATTGTATTTTGTTCCAGAGCTGATTCCCAAGGCCTTCCTTACTTAACAATCTTGCTACCCCAACAACTGAATGTCATTTTAAATTGTTCCTTTTGAAATTGCCTCAGGGACTACTAACCTTCATTAATGCCTTGTTGTATGAGAAAGAGGGCAGCTCTGTCTTTTACAGAGCCCCCTCCATTTGCAAACTCAGCTTTGACCACAATATCACATCCTGTTTCCTCGCTGACTTTATTCAATCGAATCAGTGGCGTCCTAAAAATAAACATTGAAAGAACACATGTTAAAATTCACATTAACTTGGCAGGAGAGTGACAAAAAAATTATATGCGTTTAAAAGTGAAACATGAAGAAGTTTCTCACTTGCTGCAGTGATTTTCATGAATTTTACAGATTGAAATTAACAACCAAAACTTTTGTCATTTCTTGAACCTAATTTTTCAATCTCTTCTCTCTTTTATCAAATTAAAATATAAATCACAGTGTGTTATTGCCACAAAGCATGGTAAAACTGGGTAACACTTTCAAAAGTTTGTAATTTGCCATTTAGTTCATAAACATGTACTTTGCATTTACATATATTTACAATGAAACTTTTACAAATAGAAATAGACACAACTGTGTACAAAATAACAAAATGTGAAAACAGAGTTACAAATTAATTTATGGAAAGGGAGAAATGGGGAGGGGCTTAAAATTGTAACTATGTAATATGCTTTTCTCACTGGCAAAATTTTGCTTAACCCCGTACTATAGGTGGGGTTAAAGGGGGGTCTTAGCCCCACCTATAGTCCGGGGTTAAGCCTATTCCACTTTATGTTCAGACTTGCATTTACCAAAGTGGGCTAGCCCCACCTATAGTACGGGGTAGCTGGCCCTGCAAAATAGCAGGGCTAACCCAAATTGTGGTGCTAACTCCGCAATTGCGGTGCAAAGCAAATGAATGAGAACAGAAACGAAAAATAGTCCGGTACTACGCAATGGAGCGAATTAATTGATATTCACGCTATATAGCTAGTACGGGGTTAACGAATTGCAGTGAGAACAGCATGAATTTTCTTATTCCGGATAGGCGCTTAGTACAGGACTAAATAAGCGTGTGTGAAAAGCCAAAAAGTTAGTCCGGGGTTAAGGATAGTACGGGGCTAAGCAAAGTACGGGGTTAAGCAAAACAAGTGTGAAAAGAGTATAAGCTACTTAAAAAAGTTAACACTTACTTGCCAACCATGCCAACAAAACCCTTTCGGACATCCTAGAAAATAAAGAAGAAAAAATATTAAAAATTACAGAAAGATCTTGATTTGAGTTATAGTGTGCCAGAAGTGTTTAGATCTTGACCACATCACAGACAGATATCAATTAATATGAAGTAAAATTACACCCCCTCTAGTAATACCTTCCACGTTTTTGTTCTTCATCATAAACCTACACATCACATGATTAACCCAGCACCATACACATGCATAGTCATGGAGTAATAAAAAATGAACATGATACAAAATGGGTTTGACCTTTGCCCTATGCCTAGCATGGCTATGAGTATGGCATGACGAAGCATTTTCATTCAAAGACTCGACTCTAAACCAACAACAAACATAGATGAGAGCAGGTGGGACAGAGGAAAGTATATCTGGCCCATGATGTTTTCAAAGATACATACAAAAGTACAAATTTAATACAATTGCACATGCATATAGATAAATAATAATACTCACATTAGACAGTAGTCGTTGAAGTATATTGTAATTCCTTTTGCACTGGGATAACAATAGTTTTTGCCCTATTTTCCGCAAAGACGAAGCCATGTTGTTTACAAAGACCGTGCATTCAGCCGAAGAGTCGAGTGGGCGGGGCTAAACAATCAGCTGTTTACCTCAGCTCAGCTCATGCCTTGAAGTCCAAGGACATGCAAGGTCATTGTTTTTGTTTGAACTTTGAACTAATGGATATTTCTGTCAAAGAAACGGGAATTATTAATGGAGCGACGAGGCCAAGATAAGGATATGGGAGGGGAAGACCCCCTAAAAAATGAATTGATGAAAAGAGAGATGATTTTGTTAAAAAGGCAATTACATCTAATAAAAACAAACATTATAATTATAATCATATATTCAAATAAGAATAACAATCAGATTAATCAATGAATAAACCTCTTACTGAGTTTTTTTTTTCGTCTTTCAAATCATTTGCTAGATTGATGGACCCGAATGTGCTGTACCTGTAAGTTAAATAAAATGTTCTTCTCGAATTCTTCTTTTTCTTAAAGGTATAGACCAGTTTTTGGAAACGCCCCCCTCTCAAAAAAATGAAATGGTAGCTCTTATTACCAATCATATGAAAGAATATGTTTTGACTAATACGTGATGATACACAATTTGCCGGGAAATCGCCTACTAATTGATAGATACATCTTTCTGTGTACAGTGCTTGTAACTTTTCCAAGACTGGGCTAAATTTCTTATCATTTTGATGATTCCAGAACCTTGCACTACACTCCAATACTTATATGCTAGATGATCAACCTTTTCTGATCGATTCCACAACGTTTCTTTCACAATGCAATCGCAAGACCAGAACTGGTCTATTTTTATTTCCTTGTCCTCTTACCGAGGTGTTTTATTTCACATATTTCATATTACATATATAATATATTTACATTAATTTACATGTTAACATAATAAAAAAGACCAAAGTAATTAAATAAATGGTTATAACGTTAACATTTCTTGAAAAATTTCTTTGTGTTTCGTCAATAAAAAACTTTGCTTATTTGGTATATAATATCGTAGATTTATTTTGAAATTAATGAACAGACTTTTACTTTACCATCATACTGATGTTGGATATACATTATGTATATTATGTATTGACCTAAAATTAACATGAAGTTTATCACAAAGTTTTCTTTTTTTCGATAAAATAACCTACAACTAATGCATTTGCTCTCATTCTTCTTCTTCTTCTTCTTCTTCTTCTTCTTCTTCTTCACGAGTTTTCCGGAACATGAATCTCGCCAGGCAGTCACTTCCCCTCCGTCCCAGAATTTTCTTTTTGTTTCTCAACTCAAAAAAATGGGGAGGGGGGGGGGCTAAACCTTTTTGGCCTGCATGCTTGGATCCAGCTTTGATAAATTTATTGAAGTAGTCCATTAGCAAATATAATTGTAAATTAAGATTGCTGTTTTTTTAATACTGAAATATATTATGTCTGAATCTGTCTCACTTGTCTCAATTACTGTCTAAACCATTAAGAAATATTAGCTTTCATGGCTACTGAAACAGGTTAGTGCTGCCATTTACATGATACATCGACACGCTTCTCTATCAATTTATTGATCACTAATGAATCAATTCAATCAATTTTACTTTCGGATACATGATGTTTATAGTCTTGTTGATGCTTACGTGAAAGTTGTGGTCTAGTGGATAAGTCACCATACTGTACATGTAAATCAGCGCACGGGGTTTGTTGGTTTTTATTGTTTTACCTGACAGGCTGCTAAAAAAACATGCATGTACTTGTAAGTAGGCAACCAGGGGACCGACGGCTTTAAGTCCTCTCCAAAGGGACTTGGTAATGAGGATTAATGCCTTACCAAAGGACATATTATTAAGCGCATCGACTAGGTTTCGAACCGGGGACCTCCCGGTTACGAGACCACTGAGCCATCACGCCTCCGTTTGATTCCCAACCACGACACAAACATCTGTTGGCAAGTATAATAATCTACATTTGCCTCTCTCGACCCAGGGGCAGTGATTGGGTATACCTGGTAGTATTTATTTATTGCATGCACTGTGACCTTCGGTTGCCGGAGCTTCCTGGATAGGTTAATTATGTCCAAAGTCCTTTGGGAACGCGTAGAGACGTCTTGCGATATGCGCTATATACATACATGTAATACACAAATGGAATGGAAAGGCTCCATCCATTTCCTATCAATATGTTTACCCTCTTTTTTCCTTCTTTTTTTCTTGTATCTCAATGATTATTCACGTTTATCTAAAAACAATAAATTCGTCCGTTCAGAGCCAAAAGGGCATTAACTCTGTGTTAAAGTATAATATGAGTTAACGCCCTTCTGGCTCAAACAGACAAATTTAAGAACAGTGTATAAGTTGAGGGTTGATGTCGTAATGTTCCCACCATGGACCTTTTCAATAGGTCCATGCTCTGGACAACACACCATGGGCATATCTAGAATTCTGTAAAAAGTTAATAAAAATGGGGAGGGCACCAGTTCCGAAAATCTTCCGGCAAGCAAAAACAAAGAAAGAGAATGGAGAAGAGCGAGAAAGTAGGTTGTCACAGTTTAGTTTCTAATTTGTTCTTCAAAAATATATGCCCCTGAGGTCGGCAATTCGAAGGGCGACTGGGATGCACGGGAATTTTTTCTTCATTAGTGTACTTAAGGTATTTAATACTTGGGATGGGATTTAAATAGGTTGTGCTCCCTAAATTTATGACGGATAGGTCTGTTTCTGGCCTATCCAGCTACACGACATTGGCGTATCCAATAATGGATACGGCGTACGCCCCCTGGACCCCCACCCCGTTTGAAAGCCTGGAGAAACAAACAATACAACTTGCACTCTTTCCTGTTCTGCAGGATACTATATGCTACATATAATTTTATATACATGTATATACTCTTGCAAGGTTTGAACAACTGGAATTTATCACCCATTTTAGGTAATATAAATCGGCAAACTCTCCCTAAAATACATCTAAATATGGTGCCATTTGCATAATACGAGAGACAGACATTAACTTCCCAGTACTTCTGACTTCCTAAATAAATATGGTTTCGTAAAAAGGGAATGAGAATGTATTTTCCCTTCAGATCCTTGAAAAATCAATAAAATTGGGAAGATTGGAATTGACATTAAAAGAAAGACACAAAAGACTTTGTAAAATCAAAATGCGAAACATCTAAGGATGTCCAGATAAGGATTTCGTTGCATGCCATAAAACAGTTTACCCCCACACCTTGTAGGCAAAGTTTGATTGTGAAAAGTCAACGCTGTCTGTGTGACAATGATTTATGAGTTAGCTACACACGGCACAGTCGCTCTAGCCCCCCCCCCATATTTGTCATTGAATTCGAATAAATGCCGAAGTATTTCTGCAAATGCAGATCGAGATTCGTTTCATTTCAGCTTCGAGAGTTTGGTTTGATCGGTCATCCGTCGATTTGTTAAGTTTGAATTCTGGTTTAAACAGAAAGAATTTTTTTTTTAGATTCAAACCTTCCTCGGTCAATTGGAGAAGTTGTGTAACACCGACAAACGTTTATCCGGAGTCTTGCAACCATCGGGTCAAGTTTTTAATTAGTGAAGTCTGCTTTCATCAAACTGAGTCTGTCTGCTTAATAGCTGCTGTTGTATTTCCTTTCTTTCAAAACAAAGGGTAAGTACTCTATTTTATTCAATTCGACTAATTCGTGATTTGATTTGAATTAAATGTAACTGAATTTGATTGAATTTGAATTTTGAAAGTAGTTTGCTTAAATTGATTTTAAGAGAATTCAATTGAATTGAATTGAGATTGGATTGAATTAAATTAAAGCGAAGTGAAGTTGGGGTAATCAAACTGAATAAAATCAACATGAAGTAAAGTGGATTGAATTGAACAGAATTTTAGAGGCAGATCGTTGGGGTTACTAATGTCTAAAATTACAGCGCTCATAAGGCAGATCAACACATTCCAAAGACTCTATTTTCATTTCCATTGTCCATAAGACGTAATTATTTCTTAATTATTGATTATATTGCTTTCATTTCATCAATATTCCTCACCTCATTCAATTTGTTTAATACATTAAAATTATAATGGACACTGATACTATCAGTGACATTTTTATAAGAGGGAGGACTATTGTCATAATGATAGTGACTAAAACAAAAGCACTTTCATCGCTACCTTTTAAAGGCCTAAGATATACATTGCAGATGGGACTCATTGAAATCCAGAAAATGTCAATAAGTATATATATTTTACGACGAATTTACAAGCTTTAAAAAAAAATGCACCTTTGTTACACTTGCTCGCAATATTTGGAAAATTAACAAAATGACATTCGGGCAAGGCACATCATTCCCTTGGCAAAATTGTGCCCTTATATGCTTATGTGTAATGAAATAAGACCTGTGAAAAATACACTTCATCATGGTCAAGCCATCAAGCATTTTACTTAAATATCTCTTCCTTTAAATAAAAAGCAGTTTCATTAATTGGCGCGATTTATATACATGCCGCAAGTTCTTCTCTCTCTTTTTTTTTTCTTCTTCACCAATCTCCTCACTATAGTTTGTCCGAGTAATAGACCTATACCCGGTCAGACATGCATAGCAAATAGAAGTAGTTTGCACAGTCAAGTAGAGTTTTTGAAAAAGAAGAAAAAATACTCTCCGCTACTTCACCCGACAAAAGCTTTTCTGAACTTTGATTAATGTTAAGTAAGCACAACCACAATAACCATCAATGTATGCATACCACTTATATCCTGGATGGCCAACTCTTCCATACTTGAGAAATATTTCAGAAATAAAATTATTCTGGAAGATATTGACATTGAGCAAAATCGCAAATATTATGCGAGACCAGTGCTCAATTATTTAAGAAACAAAAGTTCATCAAATTCATGATGATTTTTTTCCCCATATCATTCTTTCTGTATTTTTATACAATCAGTCATTTATTGCACGAGTTGTGCACGTTTTAATCATAGTTACTGATGAAAAATATTTAATATTGATCTTTTTCGATTATAACTTGTTAGATTAACAGCATTGAGAGAAAAATGTTGATACATTCCGGGGCGCTCATTAATAATTTTGTTTTAGCCGATGACATTTTACCGCAAATCAATGCGCAAACAGAATGGTTCGCTGATAAGAACAATTTGAATTTATGTAAATGTTTTTAGAGTCTATATTTTTAGGGGGCTACGAATTGTAATGTTGATAAATTAGAAAGAAGTGAATGGTAGATAATCACAGACATGTTTAGTGTCAGAAAGATATGATTTAGGTAAAAGATACATTGCGCGATTGTATACGACAACATGACGTAAAAATGAAATAGATTATATAATTATAATCAATCGGAGATTTAAGGAAATTATGAAATTCCTTTATCTAATATTAAAACATGCACTAATTCATTTTGATTTAACATACATAATCATTCGATGTCGCATAGTATGTCTTTGATATGAATATGATGTGAAATGAAACATCTTTCTTAACTTAAATTCTTAAAAAGCACTGTTTTGAGGAAACATTCGAAAAAAATGTGTAATCAATGAGACCGAAATATTATCTAGTAATACTTGGCCAATCCAACAGGTATACAACAACAAAAATGCGTCACGGTCATTTATATAGTCTCACATAAATTCCTCAAATTAATTACTTCCGATTTACTCCTGTTTCTTGTACATGTATAGAATATGCAAAGTATAGTGGACCTGCAAATACTATACGATTAAACATCCCGTTGTAAACTTGTCTAACCATCAGGTGCAATCTTACTTAAATATACGAGTCAATTAAGTGTGCATCATCAGAGTCGGAATTTAAATCTGTTAATTGCTCTCGAATTGAGCATTTACACAAAACCAAATTAGTATTTGCAAGCTTAAGTGTTTTATTTATGACTCGAGTAGTGCTCTTCATAATAATTATTTAAGCTCCTGTAAATCTCTGTTAACACCGACAATAGAATCAGATGAGTAGCACATCGAAGTAAAGACTGATTTGCATATGGCGTTCCTGACTGTTTATTTCTTTCTTTGTTTTTTGTATAGTAATGAGGATTTTCGTTATCAATGCAATGTGTTTCGTATCAAAAATTGAAAAGACATTGCTAAATAGTGACCCCGAGGCGAGAAATAGAAATCAATCTCAACAGTTTATAATATTAAACAACCTTTTACTCTTCTGCAGCATTTTTAATTCCACTCTAGTATGCTAATGCTTGTTAGAAGTGAGAAATCAAAGCTACACGAGTAAATCGTGAACGTTACATGTACATGAATAAACAATTTTTCTTTTTATTAACAAATGATAATCCTCCTTTTCTGGGTATTACTGTCATTTAAAGTGCAGTTCCTTTTCTCCTTAAATTGATAATTTTTGTTAATCAATGGCATTGAGTATTTATTTTAAAGACTATTATTTAAAAAAATCTATTAAAAAAACTTTAAAACACCCCTCTTGTCGTACGCTCTATGCTAGGTCTATGTCTTAACCGGTCTCTAGATTTCATCGCTCTTCTGTCTTTCTGTCAGTCGGTCCGTCTGTCACTTTCTCATTTCTCTCCCTCCTATTATTTCCCCCTTTATTCTCTTCCTTCTATTTCTATTTCCCTCTTCCCAAACGACTCTCTTCTCTCGTGTGCAGAATTATTGAAGCTCACTTGCACGCTACCAAACTCCTATCCATTCTGCTTGACCATGCTGGAAAGTCTAACATAATTTAACTATATAATATGGCTAAAAACTAATACTTGTATTCTTTTGTTTTTCCTTTTAAAGCGTGGAAAGATTCTATTGACGATCAACCATGGCATCCAATTCGTCGTGCGTTACCTCGGAACCGACATCGCAGCAGTTATTCGATCGTACGTATGATTCCGTTCGTTTGTTCGTTTGTTTGTTTGTTTATTTGTTTTTTGTTTTTTTTTATCATTTTCATTTTAGAATACTCTTAATGAATCATGTTTGCATCATATACATCATAATAAAACAGAAATACCCTTCTACATAACATTGTGACACTTTACTTTCTTCTTATTCCTAGATTTTAAACTTGAATAATGAGACGCTTCGAAAAG
>CP137669.1:35403911-35426411 GCA_037976565.1 Mesocentrotus franciscanus | reverse complement strand
TTTTTCCACCGCCACCCCCTTGGGCGCCAGGAGGGGCCCATCTTCTTTTTCAAAAAAGGGTGTTTTTACCTGTTTTTTCCTAGGGAGGGCCAGGCCCCCTGGATCCGCCACTGCATCCACTCTCATATATATGACATTTGCTCATGTTGTTGGTTGGTCCGTATTTAATCATTATCATAAAAGAAAGCTTTGAATGTCTATTATTTTTCTCTTTTATTTAGGTTTACTCATGTACATCGCTGCTCGCACTCTACGTTCCGAGATCTCATCTTATTACATACCTTACCGCTACACTGTAAGTATAGCCTCTCAGGTCCGTCATATACGCGTTGGAGAACAATGGGGGGGGGGGTAAGAGGGGGCTTTGGGGGCCTTGGTAACTTTTGGGGTTCTTGTATTCATTTTCTACATGTACATGTACCTTGGTTAAAATCATTTTTAATCAAGAGAAATCGGGGGCTGAAGATTTGTTTGGGGGAGCCTCCTCTATAACCTCTACTGATGCCCCTTTTTAACCTCAATTATTATGTAATTTTATAATTTACTCAACCTCTCGAATTTCTGGTTAAATATCTATCATTTCATTATTTTGTTCTTCTCTTATTGTTTATGTACCTATAATATATATGTTAATTATGATTGTTATGATAGTAAATATTTTGTATAGGCCTATTTACCCTGTAAAGGATTTCGCAATTTGGCTAAACATTTCAATTTAATACCATTAAATATTATTTGTACACGAACATGACCATGACGAAGCGTCAATTTTATTTCGTTAACGTTATTATCTTATCTGCGTTATCTTATTGCGCACACATCAGTAAAACAAAGCAAAAGTTGCACAGTTTACCTTGCATTCACATTTTGTTTTATACACTGTGAATAAGTCTGAAACATGATCATCAAACTATCGCATTTCTATTTTCGAATAAAGAAAATGTTTCAGAAGCATTATAACCATTCATCGTAACTAGTGCGTCTCATGTGTGAATCTGAAGTTACACAATTTAATCGTTTATATTACAATTTACAAAGCTTATCAAACGATTAGGCAACTTCATTCATTACTACGTTCTGCAACACCTATGGTAATTTGAATTCAACTTTACATTCGTTGTAGGCCATGGCAGCGTTTCATGAAACCGTCATTAGTACAAGTTCGCCGATTATCCATTGAAATGCGTGTATTAAATTTAACAAGCGTTTCAATAGGATGTCGGTGAACTTGTACTTAAGACAGTTTCGTGAAATGATGCCCAGTTAGCCAAACTGATAAAAATATAATTGCAAACGGTCTCGGTTATTCTCTCCTACAGGTACTTCTCAATGGCCCTGTATCAGTTCCTGATGCTTATCGTGAGTTATTTTGGCGGGAGGGAACAACTGCTCGTCAAGCTGGCAGGCACAACGATCCCCATCGCTAGCCCACCTCTACTCTGCTTCTTACCTTGTCTTCCACAGCCAGAATTGAATGCGTAAGTTCTCATTTTGGACATCTCTGAGTGTTGTTTGGAAATCAACAAAGTAACCAACAAACTTTCTTCTTTTTAATTAAAAACTGAAAGAAAATTTGATAACTAACAAATCAACCAATAAAAGAATCAAGCTACCGACAGATCTACCAACCAATCATCCACTCAACCAACTAAATAATCAACTAAACAACCAACCAACCAATCAACCACTCAACCAACCACGTAACCCACTAAACAACCAATCAACCACTCAACCAACCAACCAACCAATCAACCAACCAAATAACCAAATAACCAACCAACCAATCAACCACTCAACCAACCTCGTAACCAACTAAACAACCAACCACTCAACCACTCAACCAACCAACCAATCAACCACTCAACCAACCTCGTAACCAACTAAACAACCAACCAATCAACCAATCAACCAATCAACCAATCAACCAATCAACCAATCAACCAAATAACCAACCGATCAACCAACTGACTCTTTCCAGTTTAATAATCCGAGGTTCTGATCACTTCATAAATTCTGCTTCTCCCTTCACAGCAAGAACCTGCTCCGACTTCGTCGTATCGTTCTCCAGTTCGTGTTCATTCGACCCATCTGTAACTTCATTGCTCTTATTCTATGGGCTGACGGGAGCTATGTTCCAGGACTTGTAAGTACCATGAATTCAAAAGTGGCGAGTGGCATAGCCGATCCCAGTTGGACGGGCAGTGGGGGGATCTGGCCACATTAATTGGGTAATACTGAGGAGCGAGGCAACCCGATTGGGGGATATAGAAGGGGGTGAGAAGGCCGCAAGAGTAATGATGTATTGTCAATGGCAGTAACGGCCTTCTTGCTGGGACGCAGCCGACGAAATGACCTCTATCCCTCTCCCTTAATTCTGCTTATCATACTCATAGACTTTCAAAGACAGTTCCCCCTTAAAATGAAAGAAAGAAGAAAGAATGAAATAATTAGGCGAACAATGAGACAGAATTAAAGACTCTGGCATCGCCCTAAAAACATGTATGTAAATTGATTAATTACTTTTCTTTCCCGAACATAGTTTACGACTGACAGTGCGTACGTGTGGCTCACCGTGATCGCTCTCTGTTCCTCCTTCCTCGCCCTCTACGGCGTCATTATCCTCATGCGAATCTCAAAGGGCCCCCTAAAGGGCTACAACGTCCAGTCCAAGTTCTTGCTCGTCCAGCTCGTCCTCGTTCTCATCACCTCTCAGCTGGTTATAGTTGGGTGCTTCGTGCTTACTGGCATGGTCCCCTGTGACTACCCGCTGGCGTCGTTGCCCAGGGGATATTGTAAGTCACCACACCTATTTGAGAGGCTCTTCCCTTATCATTCCCTTCTCTCACTCCCCCCCTCTCTCTCTCTCCTCCCCCTCTCTCTCTCTCTCCCTCTATCTCTCTCCCTCTCTCTCTCTTTTTTTCTCTCTCTCCCCCTCTTTCTAGCTTTATCTCTGTCTTTGTGTCTTTTTTCCCTCTTTGCGCAATAATATTGCCTGTCTTTATATATGTCTGTCTGTCTGTCTGTCTCCTTTCCTCCCTGCTCTGTGACACACTATTTATTTTCCTCCCTCTCCGCTCTCTCCCCTCTATCTCTCTCTCTCTCTCTCTGTCATGTCTGTCGATTATTTTATGTCTCATCATCCAGTCTGCTATGTATTGGACAATACTAAACTATTTTCTTGAAATCACAATCGAAAAACTATTTGCCTTAATAGCTTTCCCTAATTTGTTTCAGATGTGATTAAATTAACACATTGTAATTTTTTTTTTGCCCACTATAGATGACAATGAGTGATTTCAAGTACGGTGTTCGGTGTTGGTGTTGGTGTTGAGAGCGTGGAAAGGCTGCTAAACCGAGCTCCAACACCGACGGTCAGTTTAGAAGGACGATACCGATCACGTTATCGATGGCTCAACACCAGCCTCAACGCCGAGTGACGTCACTCTACAGGCGAAAAGTCTTGCGATAAAAGCATAATCCTTTCAGAAATTCCAATGAATTACATCATATCGAATATCAAATGTAAAGTCATATTAAAAAATGAATAGAGAAAATATCATTTCTCTTGAAAAACGTATATAGCTCCCTTGATTTACAGTTGTTTTGACGGGAAAATGGATTTTACCATGGCTTGATCGTGAGATTCTTGACAGATGCACGCATAGTTACCTGCGGTATACTGCAACACCAACACCAACACCAAACTTGAAATCATGAATTTCCCAATCCCTAGGGGCTGGTGTTGGTGAATGGGAAAATTACACGTAAATTGTCAACACCAACCGCGATACTCGGTTCAGCAGACGACATTCAACACCAGCCATCAACACAGACTGCCGGAAATGCGTCATATTTTCCGAGGTCAACCTCAACACCAGCATGATTTCAAGTTTGGTGTTGTAGCTGGTGTTGGTGTTCTCACAACACCAACACCAGCTTTCAACACCGTACTTGAAATCACTCAATACCCCTATTATTTGAGACAAATGAGTCAAATTGATCTTTCATAACTATGAAGCATTTACTCTCGGTTTAGATTTCATGTAACACAGTCATCATAATGCATAGAAAATGACCTTCGTATTATGATAAGTTAACACATTTGTAATCAATGCCGAAACAGAAGCTCTAAGATATTGACAAGACCTTCGAATTAATGTTCCCATCCCCTATTTTTCATCCAGATTACTGCGATCTGCTGACAGTCGCAGAAATGCTTATCTTCATGGTTTTCGCCCGCTTCTTCTTCCGCAATCGAATCGGCCGAACGCCCTCCGGCAAAGACCATCCCGATCACCACTTCAACAGCAGCAAGCGCGACTGCGAGGCTACCGACGATATCAAACACCGCTACCAACATTTTGACTACCCGACCTCCGAAACAAGCACGAAGATGAACGGCAACGGTGTAAGCTACAACAACAATAACAGCGGATCTTTCGTCAACGAAGGAGCGGACGTAGTCGAAGTCGACGTGGAGGGAGGGATTACGCTAAAGTCGTTAAAGGCGCTTGAGGAGGATGAGACACGCCAAGAAGAAAAAGAGGAGGACGATGCCGTGCACGTCGACGGCGAGTTGCCTACGGACTTTTAAGTCAGTATCCCAGAAAATGTGTAGCTCTTTATTGCTGCTCGCTGGTTGCTGGACTTTGACAGAAATATAAAGAAAAGAGTGCAGCGCATTTCTCTTTTATAAGGACTATCTTTAAAACTTGAATAACAAGTTTTTTTTTTTGTATATATCCGTCCTAGTATTATACCATCTTATGTTGTTATGTTGTCATATCATGGTAATTGTAACATAATACATGATATAAGAAACTATTTTGCAATGCACTTGTTGTAGTCATGTTCAGGGAACAACTTAGTCTCTCTCTCTCTCTCTCTCTCTCTCTCTCTCTCTCTCTTTCCCCCCTTTCTCTCTCCCCCTCTCTCTCTCTCCCTCTCTCTCTCTCTCTCTCTCTCTCTCTCTCTCTCTCTCTCTAGTATACTATTATATACTATACTATTGTATCTCTATATTATATTGTTTGTTTATGTATACGAATAAGGAAAGAAGCCCACAAAAAATAATAAATAAAACGCTTTGAAATTCCTATACAACCTATATATCCCACGTTTCAAATATACTCCGTGGAATTCCCTTATTTTCTTTATTATGTATGTTCTCGGTATTTCATTTTAAGACAATGTACCTTGTTTGTGTTCTATGTAAATACATTCCACCTCATAATTATCATTTTATCATGTTTCTCCAGAATTTCAAAGATGGTGTCTATTTACGCCACTGTATTATTATTTTTTTGTTAATTTGCATTAGATTCCAAGAGGTGTAAAATACATGTTTGCACAAGTATTTCTACATTTTCTGTAACATGTTTGATCTCAATTTGTCATTCCAGGGTATGGCAACTCGTTGACCACATGAGGCTTAGTTGTTTTTTGTTATCCATGTTTTATCAATGATAGCCTTTTCCAACATTTAACTAAGTATTTCTGTCTAAAATGTAAATTCCTATTGCATTTTCTATTATATTTTTCTAACAAACCCCACAGCAGATGTTTCAATCATTATTAGCCTGTAGCGAGATTGGTATCCAAAAAGCTACGAGGAACCTATAATAAGCATATAATATTCATTTGATTTTAAGAAGAGGTTTTTAGAGTTATGCCTGTATTATCTTATTCAAAACGAGGGAAGTGATATTTTTTATATTAAAAATTGCAAGAGGCCTGATCCTGATGTGTATTAACACAATTAAAGAATCTGTTTCATAATTAAACTTAGAAGAATATATTGGTTCCTACTCCGAGGTTGATTTTGAAAATAGACTGTGTTATGTAATCATTATCTTGTACTGTGCCATCATTACCATCCACATCCATTTACTATCATAAAAATGTAACTATGGAAAGGAAGAATAGAATATGTAAATAAGGAAATTATTATAAAAAACACTGTTATTTAAAGTTTAAAGAGAAGAAGGATAGAATGAAGACAAAAGAGACAGATAAGCTACAGAGATTGAAGAAAGAATAAGAAGAAGAAGAAAGAAGAAGAAAAAGAAAATATAGAAGAAGAATAAAAAAGGAAGACGAGCAGGAGGAGTAAGAAGAAGAAGAAAAAGAAGAAGAAGAAGAAGAAGAAGAAGAAGAAGAAGAAGAAGAAGAAGAAGAAGAAGAGGAAAAAGAAGAAAGAAAAAAAGAAGAAGAGGAAGAAGGAGAAGAAGAACCATGCACCTATGTTTGTGATTAGTTGGTGTCATTGATATTATTTGATTTGTTTATATCGGTATGCATTATTTTATGTTTGTACAATGATACTGCTTGTATTTGTAAAAATATTTTGGTCAATACAGTGTATTCTTTCAGATATTAGATCACTTTATGGGAATAAAATGTTGTAACATACACCAGTTAATGTGCGTTATGATTCTTATTGCATGGTTATATATTGGTGTTGGCGTGTTTGGTCTTTGATGGAATGATTATGATCGACAAACAAACCATGAAAAACATTATACGGATCGTTTTTTGTCTACTATCACCACCACGTCTTCCCCTCTTATGATTATTTTATTGTCATTGTCATTAATTCTACTTCTATACCCCTTCCTCCTCCTCAGCTCCTTCTTTTCCTCCTCCTCCTATATACTACTACTGTGGAGGTGTCGTTGTTCATCCACTTGACTCTCAATCCAAGCTCGGCTCTAACGTCCCTTGGCAAGACATTAATCCACATTTGCCACTCTCCACCCAGGTGTAACTGTGTACCTGACACGTGCTGGGGTAATAATAATTGTAGGGTCCTCAGGAAGGGCAGCATTGATGCTAGTTCTTGATAAAAAAAATTACTACTACTACAACTACTACTACCACCATTACTACTACTACTACTACAAATACTACTACTACTACTACTACTACTACTACTACTACTACTACTACTACTACTACTACTACTATACTACTACTACTACTACTACTACTACTACTACTACTACTACTATACTTTACTATACTACTACTACTACTACTACTACTACTACTACTACTACTACTACTACTACTACTACTACTACATGTGTACTACTTAAACCATCATCTCCACCACCACCACCACCACCACCACCACCACCACCCTACCACTACTACCACCACCACCAAGCACTGTTTTTTTATCATTCCATCAGTGTATAGCACATGCAATAAAGTGTCAATGGTAATCGTACACTATTGAAATGATGAAATGTTTCCTTTCTGTTTAATTATAACATATTCCATGTAGAACATGCAGAGTGACAGAAACAAAAATTTACTGCAGTAGATTGATGTCGCGCGGAGTGTGTGTGTGTGTATTGGGTTTTTACAGACGTGTATCAATCAGATATGATTATTTACGTCTGGGGACCGACCTTTAACGTCACCATCCGAAAGACGTGACTCAGTTTCGAACCTGCGTCCTCGGCCTCGGCTACATGGTAGTGTCCCTTTATAAAGGGACACGAGGAGATGGCTATGATGAATAGCTCCACCTATTGGACCCGCTGTGTGCATTGGATGCACTGATCTCTATATTAAAAGAAGAAGAAGAAGAAGAAAAGAGAGAGAGAGAGAGAGAGACAGAGAGAGAGAGAGTGAGAGAGATAGAAAGAAAGGGAGAGGGAAAGAAAGAAAGATAGAGAGAGAGATATAGATAGATAGACAGACAGAGAGAGAGAGAGAGAGAGATAGATAGAGGGGGGGGGGAGGTGGAGTGATTGGGTTCATAATCCTAAAATACCATGTTTTTAAATTATGCAGTTGTTCTACCCAGTGTGCATGGCACAATGAAATTCTACAATATTGTTTATTAAAAACTTCGGTCATACTTTTGCGATCTTTTCTTTTTTCTCCTCACCTCTTCGCGGCACAACAGACCGGTTTACTAACATATCCAAATTTATGGATGTTTCTTTCCTGCGGACCTAGTGACGAGTTATTCCATTAACCTGTTATCAAAGAATGAATTACAATACTTGGAATCCAATCTGCATACATTACTTGTTGCTATGTCGTGCAAGCCTCAGGCAAGCTTTCAGGTTGTCAAGAACAAACTTTGTTTAAAACGTATGATTTTAAATGTTATTAGTAAACTTCATTCTTATACATGAACATTTTGTTTCACAAACATAAATAAAACAAAATATATAAATAAGAAATTCAACAAGTGGTATAGTTTCGCGAGTAATAACAAATTAACAATAAACAATTTGAAACGTTAGTAAATGGTCTATTGAACCATGCACAACCATCTCAATTTGGCATTTAAAGAGGAAATCGCTCTGGGAGGTCTGAATCGTTATGAAGATGACCGCGAAGACTTTCAAGATTGTATTGTCTGTATAAATCATGTTCGAATTACATAATATATCTTTGTCATGTACGCACATTTCGCTATTAAAGTGAAGCGCATGGCTTTCGACATTGCCTTTATTTAAAAAAAACAGTCTTACCGATGTTGTTTAAAATTAATGCTTCTTTCCTGTTCTGGCAATGCTCACAGTGGCTCTCTCCAACTTAAAGCCCCACTGTACTACTTGTAGCTACTTGCTCCCTCTATATAGAAAAAAATGCCTAAGCGGTGCCCGTTGGTCCCCCATGATCCTGAGCTGAGTTGATGAGATAACCACCTGTCAGTGACCACGCTATTCCCTCTAATCCCTCCTGGCCAAACTAGTGCAGAGGGGCTTTAAATTCCATAATTATTAAGGGGGTCACTTTGTCGTTCAGAATTTGAGATGCCAATTTGAATAACAATGACAATGTAAATAACTCAAAATAGAAATTCATTTCAAAGTTCGCATCAATACCTCGTTACATTTCCTAATTGCATTTTGATTATATGCGTTTATGACTTAAAAGCGATAACACAGTTGCCCACAGAGAAAGAGATCTAGTCATATCATATTTTAATGCATGTGATTCGGTCTGGTTCTTTCCGAAGGTAAGACTAACTGTAAACAAAGAATTGGAACTGCCATTTCTTGTAGTAACTAGAAAATTTTTATCATGTCTTAGGCTTTAGTAGTATAATTTTATTAAAAATAAATAAGTGGTTGTAATGACCTCTTACTTTTACCTTCCATTCTGTATTTCAAATAATTTTAAACTTGTATATTTTTACTTTTAACATTATATATTTACGTAATGAACAAAATAATGGAATTTTAAGGCTTATTTCTCAAGCATTGTATTCTTTAGTAAATATAATTTGTAATTTGATCTTGAGTGAAATTTTTAAAGGTACAATATAATGTGAAATGATTTAAAGAAATTCTTGTAAACATGCGAAATTCAGCCTATGGCTGCAAAGCATTGTTAAATAAAACCATTATTGAATTGAAAAGAAGAGACAGAGAGAGAAAGAGAAAGTGGGGGAGGGGGAGAGACAGAGAGAGAGGGGAGGGGAGGGGGAGGGGAGGGGAATGAGGGGAGAGTAAGGGGGCAGATGCCCGTTGCCCACATTTCGATTTTGCGTTACTATCAATGTTAATTAGGCTATACATATATAGTGAAGGAAATTTGCCTAAATGCTATTTTATTCATCGCGATGTTTGACGCAACACTACGTCAGGCGCCTCGTTTGCAACGCGTACGGGCATAATAAATTCCCAATCGTGGCTTCGGATTCTTTCCTCTTGAGACGCAGGTGCGCTAGTCTTTACGAACTACCGTCTTTAAATTGATACCCTACCCGTCTTATCAAAATTACAAATAGCAATCGAAGAAAAGAAGAGCTCGTTCTATCTCAATTAGTATAGGGAAGTGTCAATACAAACTGCAATTGATACGCGTCACCCTTCAATATAACCGTTGTCAATTACTCAATAGAGTAAATATTGGCGTTATCTATACACTGGTTAGGGTGATGAGCAAGCACGTTTTATTGGGTAATAATACGGTGTAAGCAAACAGACAAAACAAGGATTAGGACGATAAGAGCGAACAAGTGTCGCCACAGAAACTGCAGATTCGAAGACGAGATGACAACTAATCACTTTTTTTGCCATGATTATCTTTCTTTTCACCTGAATGTTAATTTGATATTTATGTAATCATTCCTTCTGCAATAGTACACCATGCGAATAAACAACAGGCGTCTAAATTCTTGTGCAAGTTCGGAGCAATAATTGTACACTTGTATAAAAATGAATGTAAACTGTCCGATCTCTGTTCAAATTAATCAATAAATCAAATGAATTATTGACAAAAAGTGTGCTTAAAAATGAGATGAATATCTTTCTTTATCATATTTTTAAAAATGAAGAAACTCTCGGGAGAAAGTGACAGCTATAGGTGGACTATATTATAGTCCAATTTAACTATGCTTCGAACATTGCGTTTTTACCATAGGATTTTGACCAGCATCGTGATGCAATGGTGAAGTTGCTAAACAACTACCCCTGTCCTTTTGTATATATATTTTGACATTTTGATGGTAAAATCTCGTTGTTTGGATGGTATAATGTAACTGGGTCCAACATTGTCCGCGTCCAGACCTGAACAAAACAACAATACTATAGCCATTGTAGTGCTTGACCATATGCAGTCTGAAACATTTTGATTCTTGACATGACTCATCCCATAAAGTAGTTTGATCCATGACCGGTCAGCCACAAAGGCAAGAAAGTTGAACCCAAACTTCTGAGTGCGATGGTCCGTTTCTAGCAAAATGTTCAGTGAAGAAACAAGTCCACTAATTTGAATTGCAATTTTTATGACACAATTGTCATTTTGAGCATGATAATGTCGGCAAATAATATTGTTTAAGAATTATTATCAAGCCAATTATAACTATTAGGGCCTAATTTCAACGGGGTTGCAAGACCGAGTCTGAAAAAAAAATTGATGACCTGCACGACTATATAGGTTTTCATCTGTTATTGATGTAGGAGTGGGATGGGCGTGCCCCTTGCCTTTGCCGGCCTGGATCCAAAATTTTATAATTATTCAAAAATATCATACTGAAGTGGTCATGTTGGCTTCTCATGTGAATAAAAGTACCTGTATATATTTTCATCAACCAGTCGTCTTATTTACGACAATATTCGATTGGAAGGCATAAGTCAGTTCATGCAGTTTTCAGAACTTTTGATCTAGACACAATCATGTGCTAGCATAGTCCGGTATAGATTTAAAAAAAACAAAAAACAGTTTGCATATTAATTTTATAACTGAAAAGTTTTCCTTACACTTCCTCGATTCTCAATTTCCTCGAATTGACGGTCTTTAATCAATACATCTTATTGAAATGTTGGAGTTCATGAATTAACTTCGAATTTATAAATTTCATTATAGTAAATAGCATGATAGACTGACATACCGCATAACCTCATAATTCGATTTTCATTTGTCAGTAGTATCAAGTGTTATAATGTATTCGTGTGGAACATGTAAAATGTCCCTTTAGACTTGTTTTGTGGAACCTTGTGAAACTTATATTTTGGAAGTGTTTTTACTACAACGATAGGATGTCTTGGGATGAGCTGCATTTACGCTGCAAGTATTTTACTTCTGTACGGAAACCCGGTTAACCCCAAGCAATATTTTGATTTAGTTGAAAAGTGTTTAATTGTAATAATACTAGTTCGCTCTAATATCGACAATAATTGTTTATGGCTCAGAAACCGAATACATCCTTCTCACATTATTACCAAGTCCGTGTTTAAATAGTGAACGTTTTCCTACTGCCAGGACATAAGATTTCTTTATAATTACAAAACACCAACCATCTCTCTCTCTCTCTCTCTATCCCTATCTCTCTCTCTCTCTCTCTCTATAAAAAAATAAAAAATAAAGAATGAATAATAAAGGATTGTGCACATGTTCGCACATGTTCAACCTGTGCCTTTAAACCAAGACCGAGAGTGCACTAAGGGACACCACCACCACTGCTTTGTTTGCAATGGGGTTCATTTTTTCCCCTCGTTGTATCACCACTTTTGGAGAGTTTGGTGTTTACATTTTGTTCCGCATAGGGTAAACATTTCTGGGCGACCACGTCATAATTTATGCGACTCGCTCAGCTCTCGAAGAAGTGGTAAAATGTAGTTGGGCATGCAAAGCAGAGTTTTATGACTGAAAGTAAGGTTATTCTGTACACCCTTATCCAAAGAAAGCAGCTCTAGTTGTACTTTGCGATGCGATATAATAAAATTTGGAGGGACTTTGGAAGCTGCTCAACTGTGAAAATTGAAGGAATAGCTCTCTTCTTTGTTTGAACGGCAAGCTCCGTTCTTCACGAAATCCAACAGGTATGCGCTAGAACTGGTAAAACAGGTATGGTGGTGCGTGTTTTCAGTTTGATTCGGCTTTAAACTAAGACGGGGCAACATTGTCAGAGAATTGCAACAAACTTGTCACTCTACACCGCTTACTTTGACGTTCCTGAAACACTGCCTGCGGTTTTTGTGGGTAACAATAGCCCAAACGATTGGCTTTCGCTCTCCAGAGTTTACCAATCTCTTCGCGCGTCGGGTTTCTTTCTGCGAGTCAGAGTGGTGTGCTAAACTTTCGCCCAGTAACCTTTCACCCGCACCGAGGAAAATTTGCATATGCATGAGAGAGCCGTCCTCACGAGCCGACGTTCGTGTCGTCTGCTTGTAAATGGCCATTCTGTGCTTGTGGTTGGTGGGTTGCGAAGGGACTATCAACCAGTCAGAACACCCTTAGAAAACTTATCAGCATTTGGTATGCCATTACCCTTACCTATTGTGAAACGTTCACCTCTCCGAGCTTCAGTATTGTGTGGGGCAGAGTGACTGAAAGGCCGAGTCGCGTACAAGACTACATGCTGGGATAAAAAGTCTTTGTGCATATATTTATTTATTTACCTCGTGTACATACACAGCCGGCAGAAGTGAATGGCAAGGAACCACATGCATGTTAAAAAGTGTGCACACCAACAGATTTTCTTCATATTTGATTTAGGAATCAACGCCACAACACCTTGTGAATATTTGACCGGTCGAGGTGAAGATCTAGCCCGAAGAACCCCGGGGAAAGTTGTTGACCGAACCTCTGACACGCCATATCCACTGCTGGGAAAGTATTTAAGCTTGACGCCTCTAAAGGAAATTCAGCGTATCAAAGAAAGGAAATCACTACATGCATCGTTTCGAACAAGAAAAACACACCATAAGTCATTCCGATTAAAATAACAGGTGGTAAGTAGATATTAAAATTAATATTTTTTTTACAGTACTGAAGCGCAGACATAATATTTAAGTTAAAACTTAGTGCTCTCTTAAATATCCTTGTAATGAGCATCCTCTGTACTAAGCATGATTTGAAGGTCTGTTGTTTAAATATACCGGTGTCGCATGTGCTTATCCCTTTTAGTACCGAAAATGATGCAAATGTATACCGACTATCCCCAAACCCTCATTCCTTTAGGCAACAGGAAAAGGCGAGGGGCCATGTCTTATAAACAATAGAACCATGTCATCATGCAGGATTTCATTTTTCTTTTTATTGTTGCCAGGTTGTGAATATTTGTCACCTTTATGTAACACGATCACAAAGACTTCCTAAACATCACCCTAAAGGAAATTTGATAACCGTGTCCATTACCTTTTGAAATGTTGGATTATTACAGGAATATATTAAAATCCGAACTTGATGTCTGTAAGTAAAACAAAATATTGAAAATTGTGCTTGATCTGATTTCTTAAAAATTCTTTGCAACCTTGCTAACTGGTCTAGATAGTATTTCTGTCTTCACAAACCTGCCCTTCTATCTCCTTCACAAACCTACATTCTACACCGACTGACACTGAGCGGATATTTTTTAATGGTTTGGGCCATGTTTACAATGTCTTTTACGTATACATCATTACCTATCTGAAGCGTTAATGTCCTTCATAACAAATGATTTTGGTGATGTAAGGATTATTGCTGTCTCTTTACGATGGTCATCACGACTCGGACGCACAGACAGACGGACAAACAAACGTTTCATCAGTAACCCTGAACAACCATCATCCACGATCCATTTCATCTCACAATATGGAAGAGTCAACAAGAATGTTTCACCATCGAAACATTTATTGACATTGTTCATTAGTCATGGTGGTATAACGTCGATCAGACACCTTTGATATATCGCCGTTCTATGATACTCAAATATATGCACAGTGCGCGTGTTGGTCATTTTGTAAGGCGATGGATGTTTCTAGGCTATAATTATAAACCTACTGGCCCGTATATTGGTATTTCTAAACCCGATGCTGGTTTTAAGCTTATGTTAAAAATCGGATTAAACAAAGGAAGGTTGATGTCTAAGTTTTCCTTTGTTAAACGTGACCCATGCAGGATCGGGCTGAATCAGTTAATACGGACCATTGGGTCATTTCGGATTAATGATTTCAAAAGTATAGGGACGGGTAGTTCGGGTCAAGGTTTGCCGACAAGTTTTTAGAGAATTTTCCCCCAAAGCAACAAATAAAAAAGCAAACAAAAAACCGGTGCTACGTCCCTACTATCCAAGTAGTAATGCCCCTGATTGTGCTTGCTTGGTAACCGTTTAAGAGTGACCGCGGCCTATCAGGGGCAGGTCCAGGATTTTGGAAAAGAGGGGGCAAAATATTCAAAAAAACTTGTGGCAATCAAAAAGAGTCATCATACTTTTGGGTGCTTAATAGTGCAAAACCCTCTGACAAGCAATAAATGAATAAATAAATAAATACATAAATAAAAGCTAGCGGGGGGCACTACTGGTTTGGAGATGAGAGTACTTAAGGTATGTCACTTTGGGGGCACATCTGGCTCGATCGGGTTGACGAAATTGGGTTAATTTTTTATCCTCTCCTTATTCACAAAATAAATGAAGTCACAAATATTTACATAGAAATGACACCTCAAATATACCTGGTTTAAAAGTTGAATTAAAGAAGGAAACACACGAAGAAGGGGAAATGTGTCATGTCCAGACCTGTAATAAAAACAATGCGGGGCAAAGTTCCAAAAGTAATAGGGTAAAAACAGAAATATACTTTATGTAAGAAAATTAATGAAGTAACGGTAGTTCGACGGTCCTCACATTTTTCTGAGAGCTACCAACAATATGTGCATTTGCTATATCCATTCATTTCTAATAGTGTTAATCATAATTATATTAAATCGTAATTTAAATCGTAATAATTTGTAATGATAAGTAGGCCTATATATATTTCATTTAATGTTCATATATATACTTCGTATATTAACATATTTTACATAACAACCATCACAGATTTTTTTTTTTTTAAAGAAGGAAAAAATAAGATCGTTGCATTGATCATCCATTTGGGACTGTGCACGATGTTCACATTATGTTATCACTGTCATGCGCTTATACCTATTGACGCGTTGTCTGCATCTATCTAAAAGGCTACAACATTAATGGAATGAATACAACAGACTTATACAACTAAAGCAGACATCACACTGTTGTGTGAATTAAACGCAAGTACTGTACAGTGAAAGAAACACTGTGATCACAAGAGTATAGCAGTATATAGAGTACGGATGCAGTATAAGAGATGCAAAGTTTATTGACTTCACGGAATGGAATGCCCTAATTTTATTCCGAGAGTAAATATGCTCTGGACTTGACTAATGAAGCTACGTTTCCTTAGATCTTCTTTTCAAAGTGGGAGTAGGTGATGAAATTAATGTTTGGGCTAGAATGAGAGAGAGAGAGAGAGAGAGAGAGAGAGATACAGACAGAGAGACAGAGATACAGAGAGAGAGAGAGAGAGAGAGAGAGGAGAGAGAGAGAGAGACAGAGAGACAGAGAGACAGAGAGAGAAGGGGTATTGATAAATAGTAGAGAGGGTAACGATAAAGATCTCAAAATAATCATGATTTAAAATATTTATATCTATCGTGATAGATGTGGAATGGATGGAGTGGAAGAGAGACTGGGGGGGGGGGGTAGCTAGGATGGAGTGTTAGAGATATGGGAAGAAAAACAGTAAAGTTGGGAAGAAAATATGGGAAAGGGATTGTGAGAAAGAGAAACATGGAAAGAGAGAGGAATGGGTGAGGTTAAAAATAACCAGAGAGAGAGGGGAAATGTTCACCAAATCCAAGAGAAGCTATAGAACCAGTCGAGACAAAATCATGAAACTGTATTTTTACCCTTACGTCGTTTCCATCCTCAAAGCGAAGATTTACTGCAGATTATCATAATAATCAGAAATGAATTTATTATGACATCAAGGCACTGAAGATAGGCGTAACCTTGTCTGACCTTTGACCTCTCTGATAGATCACGATTTACACTGCAGGATGCTTATCGGTGATATTCTAACTTTCTCCGTTTCGGGAGAGATAACCATGCATTACATGCAAACATAATAAGTTTGCGGCATTCCTGTTTATAATTATTATCGATGCGATTGTGTAAGGAAGAATAGAAAAAAAAAGAAAACAATGTCGTCTTCATCTGTATGATGTACACAATGCTATTGTAATGTGACTGCTATGATAAGTTAAAGGTGTCGGTCATGTTTTGCTATTATCACACTGGTAACTAATGAATGAATAAAATAACTTAGTCTAGCTTAAAACAGCTATGTGACTTTGTAATAAGCTGAAAATATAAAATGCAGGAACTATATTTTTCCATTAAAAAAAAATGTTTCAAGTCATATTGGATATATGGATTGACAAGATTCAACATATTATTTGTCGATAATTTCTAATGAGTATAATTATACGTGTACAAAGGTCAAAGGTCAAGGCAAGGTCCAAGGCAAAGGCCCTATTGCCCGACCTTTCACGGCAAATCCAGGTAAATGGACACCCCTTTTGTTTTGCAATTAAGGCCGACCAAAATTTTTCAGTCCTGGGCCTTGTATTACAAAGAGTTGTGATTGATTCAAATCAATGAATCGCAACTTGAAACTAATCGCAACTGTGTACTTCAGAGATAGGTGTTGCGATTAATTCGAGTCGCAACTCTTTATAAGACGGGGCCCTGGTATGACAGAAGGCAGAAAAAACAGAAAAATGATATGGGGGTATGAAGGGCTACTCTAAGATATTTTTCTTACTTTTAGGCTCCGTTGACCGACATTAGAAGTGCGAGGTGCTTTTTGCTCGAAGTGGGCACGAGCACGACGACTTGTGCGTCAATCCATGTATAGTTAGAAAAATGAGGTCCTCCTGTCGCTGAGCCCCCGGCCCCCGCCCCCATGCAGCGGGTGCTGTATTTCAATGACATTATTAACATTATCGACCTTACCCGCAACCCATGATCGTTCAGATATACGTCCAACAGCAAAAGTGGTTCATAGTGGATTTTTTTTTTGCCCATGGGGGCTGATATTTTGGGCAGGATTTCAGCATTCCATCATGTTGTTGAGATGTCCCAGTAACCCCGTCGAGCCGAAACTGGGCCGAAACTCAGCATTTCATGAGATCGCCGTGAAGGTGACGATGTTAACCCTTTTTGGTACAAAAAATCTCGAATTCCAGTACCAGTATTTTGGTTGTCTTGTGTGTACTTGTAGAAAGAATTTTGCGCTCAGGTCCATGCAAATCGGAAACAGGTCTACATGCATTATCGTGTAAAACTGCGAAAGCTCGACATAATAACACCCATCCGTTTCTTTTATTTACACAGCTTTTGCTTATTACCAACTTGCCAAAAGATGGGTTTTCAATTTGACCTTTCAAAGCCAAATTAATGACTGTCGTCATAGCATAAAACACGTATTGAGGCAGACGATGACCGGTAGATACGTTCAACCATTGGTTCCCCGGTGGCGGTTTATTCCACGCACGTCCCTCCTTTCTGGATCTTGTTGGCAGTGGCAGTCGATGGTGTTTCAAAATAGGTCGAAAATGGGTGAACAATCCACTTGATGAAGACGTGTCAGGCTCTCAAGACGAGACCATGGACCTACTCCCCCAACAGAGGATCGTCACTTGTCATTTGGAATGGAGGGGGAGGGGGGGGGGGGTGCACTCCCCACAGCCCATCTTGAAACGGCCCTGCATGGTTGTTCTTCCGATTTAAAAAGCCACATATAAAAATATGACAATAACAAATGTTCTGTCAGGCAGTTATGAAATCAGTTTACTTTTATATTTCTTGCTACCAAAACAACGCAAAATGCATTTGATACCGCTAAATTTACGGTGCTTTCAATCGAATCGTAAAATCATAAATTCTGTACTGATGATGAACTTCATACGGATCACATGAAAATAAATGTCACTTCGGGAAGGACCATGATCATGATGATGCGTACCTTTAAAAGGCTTAAGATTTTTGATGAATGCGTCGAACATCTTGATAAACGGTTCTCGTCAAAATAGGCATGATGGGAGGCCTTAATGACTGCCATCGCTACCGTAGGCCCCTGCCCTCATCATAAGCACTAAATGACCAATGATCGTAAAATCTAAATAGCGGTGAAGCCGAGATCCCGCCAATTGTTGCCGGTTAAGCAGCGCGAATCCTTCCATGTCGGCGACAAGAGCTCGTCAACGATCTATGAAAATTACATTAAACTAGCTATGGACGACGAACGATTGACAGTGATAAATGATTTGTATA
Source organism: Mesocentrotus franciscanus (assembly GCA_037976565.1). Classification (NCBI taxonomy): domain Eukaryota; kingdom Metazoa; phylum Echinodermata; class Echinoidea; order Camarodonta; family Strongylocentrotidae; genus Mesocentrotus; species Mesocentrotus franciscanus. The sequence continues at coordinate 35,407,819 of CP137669.1, read as the reverse complement.
CTCTTCCACATCGGTCAGTAAACATGGGGTTAATTTGTTGCCATAAGCCCCCCCCCCCTTGTTGCTCATTTGCACAACTCGGATAAGATTCAGATTCAAAATACATTTATTTTCGTCTGGTATCAAGTGAATATAAAATCAATATTTACATTATTTTGATATATAAAGGAAGGAGGCGAGATTCTTTAAAAGCGCGAGGCTTTTGGTGGGGTCGTCGTTTTGGGGTGACTCCCCCTTTGATTGCCAAGCCCCCCCAAAAAAAAAAATCAACAAAAGCATAACAAAAAGAAAATCACCTCCCCCCCCCAAAAAAAAAAAAAACGAACAGATAAACAATAAAGAACAAATAACAAAACAAACAGATGAGCAGAAAAAGGGAACACCAAATGAAATAAGATGAAAAATAAATGAATGAAAATTATAAGTCATCATATGTTTTTGTCTGTTAAGGATCTTTGGTTTCCAGATGTGCTGGGAAACAATGAGGGCATATTTTCTTGAATACTCGAAGTGTACTTAAAATATGCCGAATTTATTTTGCCCGGGGGGGGGGGCACTGCCACTGCTAAGAATAATGTTTCAACAGCTCATTTTAGTCGTTGAATCGACTTCGAATGTTAATTTAATGAAAAGTCTGAAACATTATTCCCTAGCCTCGAGACATTATTATTGCATAATATTGATAACGTGAAACAAAATAATTCGGTTACGATTATGATTAATATTACTACGTAATTCAAGAATGAACGCGTTATCAAAGCTGTCATAACTTGAGAAGCGATGATTTTATGATTGATTAACGCGAACGCGAGTTTCTTGTGTCAACATAAGAATTACTCAATGAAATTTCGCAATCTGATTAAAAACATACAAGCAGAAATGAAGTAATCTATCTTGAAGGTTGACAACCCAGGCTCCGTATATACACGAGTTCACATTTTGGTAGTGGAAAATGAACTATGTGACGTGCTAGATTACTTTGTCATTATTTTTTTTAATTTTTAGGTTCAGTGTCGGATCAAGGATTCCTTGCAGGGGGGGGGGGTGAGGGGAACAAACAAATCCTGGGCAAGCAAAACAAAAAAGAGGGGTTCTGAAATTTTGAATATATTATATTTAGTATTAAAAAATAGATTGGCCGTAGCACATGAACACACGTTGTTGCACATTTCAAAAAATCTGTTATGTTCATAAGGTATGCCAGATTTGGATACTGAGGAGGGCGTGCCCCTATGTCCCTCGGATACTCCGCTGAGGATTGTCAATTTTCATTAGGCCTATCCTCTCAGGTTCTGTCAAATTTCACTTATGATTAAAATAATAGCATAGAGCTTTTGTTAGAACCTTTTTTCATAATTGTTGTCTCGAACATGGGACTCAGGTTTGGGAAAACATTTTTAAATGCCATTTTTCGTAATCAAAGGGAAATAAGGGAGTACTGCAGCTGGTACATTCTACAGAGCTCTGCTTTGCTTTATCTTTATAAAGGCGCCGCCTGGTAACGAATACAGTCAGGGGCGTATCAAGGAATTTGGAAATAATTATTTAAAAAAAGGGGGGGGGGGCACAATTACGAAAATTTTCTAAGGAGCAAAGGTGCAACCAAACAGAAAGTGCCTTCTGGGCCGACAATTTATAAACATGATAAAGAGAGGGGCATATTTTAGGAGGTGTATACGGAAGGTATGCCATTCTGGAATTCAAGGGGGCACGGGGTTGTTGCCCCCCTGCGAAATCCGCCAGTGAATACAGTCATTGGTAGATGTGGATAAATGCGCCGTATGGTGATCATGATGTCTGTGTGTAAAATCAATCACATCGTTGGCATGATTGGGCTCACGCAATATAGTTACAAGCGAACCGATTGGAAGTGTTTATTTTTCAGACTGTGATAACGGTAAAAGGACCCTTCTTTGCTTGAGAGCTGGTATCAGACCGAGACAGACGTGTGGTTGTTATTTTCTAAACAGAAGGTGACGATTTTATCGGTATGCAGGTCGATTAGTGTTCGCAGCAATGCAAGTGAGAGGTGCCATATCTCAGTTAACTGAACGACAGTGTTTCAGTTCGTATACTTATTTATATATTTACCAGTGCGATGGTGGTGCATTTCAGAGTGAAGACTTCGGGAAGCTCAACACCGTATAGGCATTAATCTTGAATTGTTAAGATTGGATCAGTTCAAACCGACTTCTTTAGAGTCTTAAATAAATTGAGAAGGAGGGACTGGTAAGATATCATAAATTTGTTTTTTCTGTGGAATGAAAATCTACATTTCTTTGGGAAACCTTTATAATATAGGCCTACAAAATTCCAATGGGTATGGGTATTTTGTCCCCTCTCTTTCTCTTGTTGGGTATTTTCCCCTCCATTTCTATTGTTTATTTTGTATAAGTATTGAGAAAGATCGAGTCATTCGTATCATTTGATTATGACGTTTGTCTACACTCGTGCATACTCAAAATATTGCATTTTCACTGATATTGATGTATTATTATTAAATTAATATATGTATCCATTTTTATCTATTCCGATTGTAAAATATTCTGCAATTTGGCCATCAGGCCGCAAATGATTTCATATAACTAAACTGTTTTAAATGAATAAATGAATAAACCTCAAGCATAAAATAATTTTATTGAAAGATGCTTGAGGTGGAACAAATAGTTGATTATTGGTGTATAAAGGCATGGGCCTTAGTGCTGTATGACGTATGTATGTGCACTGGGAGTGCACTGGGAGTGCAGAGATGCAGCGATGCTGTGCCGAGAGAGGGCCCTTGCCGGGAATCCTCCGTTGAATACTTCTGATGTATGTCCTCCATGAAAACTGCTGTCAACTGCACACAATGCGTCGTGTACTGACGGAGCACTGCGTCAACGATTTGCGCGGTTTTTAGATTGCCGTGTGAGATTGACATAATACACAGTCAAAGAGAATGCAAAATAAGCCGAGTAGAGTCAGTGCTTTGATTTACTGGCGTAAGGGTTAATTGTCTTCACAGGCTTGATTAGCGCACGTAATAACGCAAGAACGCCTCGTGTACAACAGACATAAGGGCTCCTTGGCGACTATAGCCAGGCCGCGGCCATGGAGTCCTTTGTAATTCGTCTCCAGCTGATATCAGGGGCGGCGCCAATTATTTGTAGGATCGATCATGCCAATTGTATTGTTGTATTTATGTTCGTTTATCAAGTGATAAAAAGCTTTGTTATTATGTCGCAGTTTTGTATGAACTATGTTGTGTACGAGGAGGAATTGGAGTTTTGAGAAATAAAACCAATGAATACAACAACAACAAAAAAGAAAAAAAAAGAAGATATTATTTTGGAAGGCCTATAAAGTTGAGTACATTTTTGTTGATACGCACTGTAGTATGTATAGATATGAATGGAAGGCGTTATCATGGTTTTTATGCCACAGAACTAGAAAATACGTATTTTCTAGTTCTGTGTTTTATGCCCGTTGATGACGAGGCGGCATTTCGATTGGGTACGATTTTAATAGATCATTTTGCTCATTGTATTCCTATACAAGAGCCGCATACCTCAGCGTTTTGCTTCTTTATAATATAACTGTAAAATGTTGTCTTCCATTAAAGGGACATACGATATTGGATATAATAGTGACCCTAAATAGCCAGCATTATAAATTGCAGGCATGAATGTTGAAATGACATTCCTCACTTCATAAATATAAATCTGTCGGATTTAATGTTCCCGCGCGCGCTGCCGTAGCTCCACCATGTATTTACATGAATTTCTCTGCTGCGGTTTCACCTATACGCCTTTCACTATCATGCAGCTAGTAAATTAAATGTCATCTGAAATGAGGAACGGGAAAGGGGTAAAATGCTCCTAATCAACTTAGGTTTGATGTTTGGTTCTCGAAGTCGAGGTACTGATTAT